>VRYO01001726.1:3625843-3635960 GCA_009812075.1 Sialia sialis | reverse complement strand
ATTATTTATTATTTGCAATTGATTATTTGTGGCGTTTGAACAGAGTTGAAAACCCAGGAGTGGGTATCTAGATGTACAACAAGCAGAAAGGGCCAGGAGCTGGCAGGACCAGGTAGATCCACCAGCTGAGCAGGTCTGGGTCTGCCAGTTCTGAGTGTTTTACTCACTTGTCTAAACCAAGAGTGTGGATTTTTTGACTCTTCAATGAACTTTTATTTCATAAATTTGTCAGGTGTTTTAAACAATGACCTTCAGCTTTTGCTGGTTCAATTTTAAGTCTACTGGAAACATCCCAAAGGATACACGCATGCTGTAGTGTGACTTGAGGCCCAAGGGACAATGGATCCTGTGGACTCACTGCTGGCGTGGCTTCAGAATGAGGGCAGGAGCTCCGAAGAGTCCCCAGAGTAGGTACAAACACAGTCCCTAATAATGTAGGGGAGGTATTATGGGTGCTTGGCATTTGGAAGGCATTGACTATAGCTATAGAAACAAGTCACATACAATAAAAACAAGGAATGTGGGATCTTATGAGACTCTTTTGGTCGTTTCCAGGTCACCACTCACATTTCCCAATGACTTCCTCTCTCCCCATCTTTTATCACTGCCCAGAGATGGTGCCTCACTCTGTAAGTTTAGAGAATCAGTAAGTGGTATTTTCCTTAGAAACATGTTGCTTTTCACGGGAAGCTGAAGATTTATCATGTTAACCAGAAAGCAAGTTCTGTTGGGGAAAAACCCAAAGAAATTTTAGGCTGTGGTAGGTTCCTGTGTGATTTTGTGTAACCAAAGCAAGAAGACAAATGAGCAGATGTTCTGACCTGCTGCAATCTGCATGCACTGCAAACTGAATTGTCTGAGCATCACAGGAATATCTGAAACCTGTGTAGGATGGTGCTGAGGTGAAGCTAGAGCAGCTGTAAAAGCTCTGTTTTGGCATTTGACCATCTTCTAAACATAAACAGCAAAATAACTCGTCCATCTCCACTCAGGAGTGGCTGTGTGAGTTAGCCTCAACTGAAACCTTGTAGGTTTAAATTGGCTTTATAGCCAAATACACTCAGACTGGGGTCAGACAAGGTACTGGCAGGTTATGCAGGCAGGCTGAACCTTTTATTTTTATAAAACTCACTGGAATCCATTTGCAACAACAGATGCCATGGAGTGCATCTTCCTGATCGTTCACCACTGATAATAGAGCTGGAGATAGCTCAGTGAGCCTCTTCATCATGAACTTCTATTTTCTTTTATAGTCTTAAATATTCTCACTGCCTTTATCTTGGAAAACATATTGCACTTTAGTTTCTATTTTGCTGGTTTTTGAACATTGCTATTTTTAAGGGGCTATTACTTTTCCCCTTTGCTAAGTTCAGCATCTTATTCCTAAAGAAGAAAAAGTATAACTGAATAAACTAAACCCATTTTTTTACTTTGTCATTCACATGACTTTGAAAAGCAGTAAGCTGCAGATACTTTTTGTGTGTGTGAACCTGCAGTGAAAATCAACCTCTTTCCTGTATTTGATTCCATGGTTTTTTTTGGTTTTGCATTGCTTACCCAGAAAAAGAGACTGAAACATTTGCAGTCAGTAAATGCTGGCAAGCAGATAGCTGTACCTTGATTTCCCCTACTTTTCAAATTTTTATATTTGGCATTACTTGAAAAGGGCATTCTTCTCTTACAGAGTGTATTAAATTGGAATATAACTTTTGTTTCCCTCTGGAGAAATCCTATTCTAAACCTATTAATTTTGGGTACATCCTTATGCACACCAGATATTGTTCCTGTAACTTTATTTCATCACTAAGATTGGTCCATTTGATGAACTTATCGTCAGAGAAGCTGAGAAATAAGATTACATGGGCTTGATTCAGTTTGACAAGCAGCAGCAGATTTGCATTTGCTTTGCTGCTTTTCCCTTCTCAATAGTAGAACCACTCCTGTGCAAACCTCCCCCTGCTTTCTTTCACAGTCTGAGACAAACAGATGTTTGGCGAGATGTTTAGCATCTGAAATGATTAGTCTGCTCAGATTCTTGCATTTATTTACTTTATATTACTTGACGGTTTGGGGGTTGGTTTGTTTTTGTTTTTTTCCACTTGTGTTATGAAGAGAAAAACTTCAGCGTCCCATTGTGAGTTTCTCATCTTCAAGATGCAGCTCTTGCCCAACAATAGGGCAGGGAACAATGGCCCATCAGAGCTGCAGGAAGCAATTCAAAATTTGAATTGGGTAATGAAGAGCAAGTGTACTCTCCTCACCACAACTGCGTGGAAGATGCTCGAAGATTTTATGACAAATCTTCTGCAACAGTCCAGCTGCAAGAGAAATGTCTTGTGGAAGAGCAGAAAATAGAAAGCCTTCATTCATCAGCAATGTCTCTTTTTCTTTCTCTCTTTTCTTTTTTTTTTCAGATTTAGTCAGATAAATGGATATGTTCCACATGCCAAGGTCTGTGGTACACATTTTCCTTGCAGTAGGTACACCACAATCTTCATGTTTGTGTAGGTGAGCACTGGTCTCTGTCACTCCAAATACCAAGAACACAGGGTTTGGGGTTTTTTTTAGATCTCTTTATTAGATACACATCATATTTCAGTATTTGCAGAGTGAACAGTGTTTCTGGTTCAAAGACATTTGAGTTGCAGAGGCAGATTTCTCATCTTCCTTTGGCTTGGCATGCTGCAGTAGGTCTGTAATTTATTAAAATTAGCATTATTAGTGTTTAGTGCTGGTTTGGCCTGTGGGTGAAATCAATGCCATGCAGAACACTGAGTCTCATTATTCTAATTCTGCAGCTAAACTGATGGGATGTTTAAAAGCGTGATGGATCAGTTGGAAAGTAAACCAAGGAGCAGGATCTCTTTGGTCTGTGAAAGGACTGGATAAAGGACAAGAGAAATGAGACCAGGCTGGAATACAGCAGGTACAATAGTGTAGTAGTGGTTGGTGTTCATGTACATACCTGGCATAGATAATTCACTCATTCAGAATTTGATAGATAAACGACAGAATAATCAACAGGAAAATGCATCATCTGACATCTGAGAAACTGATTATGTGTCTGTGAAAGGACTGATGGCTTGTTTGGACCTGCTTGCTGGATGTCTGGTGATGTCTTGAACTAATTCACTAATGAACATGTGAACTCATTAGTCACTGAACTAATGCACCTGATTGGTAAATTTGGACTTGAGCTGTGGCTGTTGGTGGGATCAGACCCAGGAAAACAAGGGCTGATGGATGAATGCTGGTGAGTGCTTTGCATTAGTACTGGCTAATGAGTAAAGAATTAATTATGGAAACAGGAAGAGCAATGAACAGTTCTTGTGAAGGCTTGGGGAGGTGAAGCCTCCTGGAGAAGGAGCAGCTGCAAAGCAAATTGGATCAAATCTTGAGTTGTTCTGCCCTGTAGTTCTGTGGTAGAGGAAGAGTGTCATGCTTGAAGCACATCTGGGAAATTTATGTTTACTTGTCAGAGTTATAAAAGTTGAGGAATGCAGATGCAGTAAAGTTACTTAAAGAATTAATGAGGCTGCTCGAATATCACCCATTGTATTATTCTGGGTGTGGGGGAGAAAAAGAAGAATTTTTGTGATCTTCCGTTACAGTTTCTGGTAGAAAGGTGTTTCTTTCAGCATCGGTGGAGAGAAAAAGCACTCTTTGGTTTTTGATAACAAAACAATTAGCTCCCTTTCTGCTACAAATCCTTCTGGTTTGAGGGAACAATATTTCCTTGAATGAAAGTAACAATGCTAGTTTGAGAAGTACATTATAAGCCACAATAGCTTTCCCACTGCATTCTGGTTTATGTCTCTGCTATTGTATTTTAGTGTTTCACTGAAATAAACAAGCTGTGTCTTTTCCTTGTTGCAGTTTTCCAATGAGAGTATTGTGTCAGGTCACTAAATACAGCATATTTACAACTATTACTAACAAATCAGATTAAATGGGCCATGATTCTTTGGTTCTTGGTTTAATCAAGCACGTTGTATTTTTTTTTCAAAAAGCAGGAATAGATCTCAATTATGTAACTGTTCTCCCCTAGAATTCTATGAAAATCCTCCTATTTTTCAAACCTTAGTAGAAAAAAAATAGCAATACTGTTCTGAGCTTCTGTATAAACTCCTTCTTGTTGTTCCTTGCTGTCACTCCGTACAGTTCACACATTTTTAGTAGTAGAATAAGAATATAAATCTCTAAACATGTGCTTTATTAGTATAGACAACTAAATAAATGAATTACCCTAAAAATTGAAAGTGCCCCTTGGGATTCACTGAGCCATTCACTACCTAAACATGGCAGGCAATGATTTACCAGACCATCTATAACTTTTATTTGAAAAACAAGGACAATTAAAAATAGTATGACGCATTTTGGTCATGAATTATTCTGACCAGGATTGTAACTAGAATTTTATTCCAATGCCTAAATGAATTATCTCCCTGTATATCCAGTGAGTTTCATTATAGCTTCAGTTTTATTACCTCACTTTGAGAGATTTAATCCTTTTCTTGGAAATGCATTACTCTTCAGAAAGTACAAATAAAAATGAAATACAGCAATTTTTTTGGTGGGGGGTAAGGGGAGAAGAATAACAGGAGTCAAAGAATCAACTTTTATGGTATTATTATATTGAGGTGCTCTTAGAATTGCAAGAGCTTTTTGAAAACTCAGGAAAGGCAAAGTTTAGAGGCTTTTGTAGAGGCCACAGCCTTGGTGCTGTGGTACCCCTTTGCCACCTCAGCAGCACTTTCAGTAGCACTGGTGGGTTCCTTAGGGGGTCCAGGGCTCCTGGATGCACAGCAGAGGAATTTTCTGTTGTCAGAAGAAAAGGGAGGAACTGAATTCCTTCTTTCCAACCCAAACCCCAGCACCCCACCTCAGCCACTCACCTCTCTGCTTTGGAGCATCTTTGGATGAAGACCAAAGGATGAGGGTGAGCCCCTGGAATGAGGGAAAAGAAGAGAATTACAGAAGGCCAAGTTCCTTCCAATGACTACAACAGCAGCACAGCCCAGGGGATCCTTTTTGATCCCCAGATTGCTGTGAAGGGGCTGAGCCCCCTGGCTGGAGCTGCTCCAGGGGCTTTGAGATGGAGAACTCAGGAAGAGAAATCTTGCTGCAGGTGAGTGTTAATAGGTCCAGCATTTTCTTCTACATTGAAGTCATCGTTCAAAAAATTCAGTAATTTTTGAGTTTTGCTTAACCTGACAAGAGTTCCTCTTCACTCTTCCTTCCCTTTCTTGCTCCAATTTTCATCAGTGTCTTGGCACTTATAAAACCAACCTACAGTAATTCCACAATTATAAGCCACACCTGATTATAAGCCGCACATCCGGGTAGCCAGGTAGACCATGGGATTTTTCCATATATAAGCCGCACCTGAATATAAGCTGCATTTTTTCTTTTTTTTTTTTAAAGCAAGGATCCATGTGCAACAAAGTAACGAGTTAGTAACAGAATCGGGCCAGTGCGGGGTTTGGTGTCAGGTGCTCAAGTTGCAAACAGTTTTCATAGACCAGCCGAGCCTTCAAAGGCAGCCCCAGGCGCCCTCCCTGGCCGGCTCTCACTTCTGGGTTGGCATTTCACTGGGATTTGTCTATAAATAAGCCGCACCTGATGATTAGCCGCACTGCTGGGGTAGGCTGGATTCTTCAATGAAAAAGGTGCGGCTTATTATCGTGAAATTACTGTATTTTGTGTGTGAAGGGTAAAGATTAATGCTGCTGAATAGGTTTATCTTTTTAACAGTGCTGTCACAGGTTGAAGCATGTTACCCCCAGTCTAAACCAAAATTGCATCGTAGATATTTTCCGTCTGAAAATGAGTTTGCTCTTTTGAAATATAGATGGAAATAAAAATACTGTGTTGTTAGATACAGATTTATTTTTTTTTAACCTGTTTTATTGCATTTGTGTAAACAAATGCACCATGGGTCTGTAACTCAAGAAGAGGGAAAAGGAAAGAGAGAAGAAAGAAAAATTAAGAACTTTAAAAAATAATCTAAAAAATTAAAATTAAAGGTGAGGATTGAGAGAGTGATACATTCCTGCAATTAAACCCAGTGGTAGAGTTTAGATGTAAAAGGCACAAGGTCAAAAGTTAATAATTATTGGTGTTCAGCTGCTGTGTTTTGTTTTTTTGAAGTCAAATAATTGACATGGAAAATGATGGGCAAAATAAATTGCTCTTTCTGCACACTAATGATGGAACTCATATGATATATCTCTCTGAGAATAAGAAAACCTAAGGGAATTCTGAATATAAAATCATATAAATTTTGTAGTACCTATGGAAAATTATAGGAATGGAACAGATTATAACTTCTTATATATGTGACAGATGTTTGATTGAAATTGAGGTTGGAGTATCAAGGAAAAAAAGAGTTTAAGAGTTCTAACTATTAATTGTTTTTATTTAAAAATTGAAGTATCTAGAGGGGAATATGAAGTCTCAACCTACAAAGGAATTTCCAAGACAGGTACTCTGTAGTTAAACTCACAGGAAATGAAAAGTCAATGGAAATTGCACGTGAAGAATATGAATGGATAAAATGGAGCATGTCCAAGGGAAGGAAATTAGATAATGCTAAAGGAAGCAGAGCCACCTTACATCATCACTGTGAGTTCTATATATGTAGAACCTGCAGAAATTTCTTCAACCGCCGCAGACAGAACTTCTCACGAGAAGACTGTCCTGAGTACTGGCCCCATCTCAGAGCTGTCCACAGAGTAGGGGATGTGGGAGTGAGCCCGGCTGGGATACAGAGATAGATGTCACCCAAAGCTAACCTGGCATTGAGTTTAAGACCTGGGAAATATTTGTTATCTTAGGGTGAATCTAGGTGTTCTTCCCACAGTCCTTAGCGTTATGTTAATTAATCCACATTCTGTTCCCCTATTGGTTACTCATTCCCCTTTTATGGTCATAGTTCCAGAAAGTTCTCCCCACAAGGATATGTATTGTCACTTCCCCCCTTGTTTCTGGTCCTTGGAGTTTGTCCCCATGCAGTGTTCAGTTTCTGGGCATTGTCCCTGTTTTATTTTCCATTAAAGTTCTTTGGTTTTCAGCCAACTCCGTTGTTCCAACTCCTTTATTTTTGCTACTAAAATCCTCAATACTCCGAACTCAAAAGTTTCGTTGTGGCCACCCTCACCATGACAAGGGCACAGGCACAAGGCAGTGTCACAGGGTGACATGTGCCACAGCACATGCTATGGGTTCTGTGCATAAAACACAAGGGAAAGTTTCTCCCAGAAACCTTTACCTGCCAGTTTTCTGTGTCTTACGTCCTGCAGTAGATCCCACTCATCAAGATCTTCTCTTTCCTTTTTTTAATTGTTGGTTGTTTCTGCACTATGCAGAACTGATCTTCGGCACACCCTGACCCTGTGATGCTTGCAACTCATGTAAATACTTCTGAAATGTTTTCTCTCAGCCTCTTCTGCGAGAAGCAGTGCTCAGGGAGAAGATGCTGCTCACCAAAGCTCAGGCTGACACAAACTGAAAGCACCAAGAGGTGTGAAAAGCTGGAGAGCAGCACAGAGATGGTGATAGCAAACTGGATATGTGGAAGTGACTTTCCAGGAGCCAGAACTGCAGAAAACACTGTCAGTAAATAAGAAAATCGAAATTTTCTGGTGACAAGGGAAAACCCTTTCACCCTAATTTAAGTATGAGCAGCTTTGCATATCTGTTGCTTCCTGCTCTTGTGCAAATACTGCTCTATGCCTGATCTTATTAATACTGATAGTAGAAACCTTAACCGTGTGTTTCAGCCTTTGGACTCCCTTGTCCTTACAGGATGGGAGGTCAATGCGGCAATAAAACTGCTAGTTAAAACATTGTTTAACACATTGTCACAAGTACAAAACCAGCATTTTTACCTTCAGTATTGAGCGCTAAGCTCCTGATTGATGTTGAGAGTCACAGATCTCATATTAGGAGGTGAGGCAAATGTCCTGTCAAGTCAACCCTGTTCCCTCGTGAAAACAGAAAGATTTTAGAAGGTTTCCACGGAGCAATCCAACTCCAGACTATTGTGCAGGAGATCCTTTGGGAAAGCCTTTCCTGAAATTATTAGTGTGAGCTCAAAATCCCCCTTTGAATTAGTGGATATAGAAACTGAAACCTGTTGTCTTGAGCTTGACCTTGGAAGTTTACCCGAAGAAAAAGACCTTAAAAGTTTTCCTCTGTCTAAGATGGATTATGGACCTCTTATTTCAGAAAAATTGCTTGCACATTTCTAAAAGGTGTCACCCAACCCAGGGAGTGTTTAGCAATAATATCTCCTCACTATACACAAAGCTATTTTGCCACTTGCTCTTCCACCCAACTGCCTGGTCTCAGTCACAGCTGTCTGGGTACAGATGGCTTCCTCACACACTGATCTAAGCCTTTCTTTGATTATCTAACACACTTTAACTCCCTTTTCCCCCCAGATGTTTCTCACTGACAGTGAGCCCTGGCAGCAGGGCTGTGCTGGGGCTCAGGAGCAGCAGTGGAGCCAAACATCCCTGCATGTCCCAGTCACAGCTGGGGCCACCACAGGTGGGGCCAGCAGCTGGTACAGGCAAAGAAAACCTCACATATGGCCTGAGCTGCGGGTACAAGCTCCATTTCTTGTCCATGTTTGCTCCTTGGCAGGATCTCCAGGCTGATGCCAAACCCCCAGGCCAGTTCAAGATCACCCACATGTCCCGTTGTGAAGAGGTAAATGCAATTTGTCAAAAATTCAAGCACAGGAGATTTCAGAGAGCTGCAGGAGCTCAGGTTTGTGTAGACAAAGCTTGGGAGATGAGCCAGTGATGCCATCTGCTCTGGGGTGGAGCAGGGCCAGCAGCTGTGCCCCTGCTCTGCCAAGAAGCCCCTTCTGACAGCAGCCACCCCTGCCCTCTGCCCACAGCCTGGCACCCAAAAACAGGTGCTGGCAAAGTCCTGCCTGCCAGCTCTGCTGCTCTGAGCACTCACAGCATGGGAAGCTCTCCTCTGCTGTTGTGCTTAAGCTCTGCAGAAAGCTTGGACTTGTCTAAACCAGCAGAAATGTAAAATATTTCTGTTAGAGAACCATCTCTTACTTCAGAGATTTTATTCAACTTTATAAAGCACACTTGGAGACAAAAGGTGGACTAAAACCCCAGAGTGCTAGTACAATATCTAACACTGCCACTAAATGGATTTATAGATTAATTTATTTATTAAAACCAAGTGGAAGACCTTAATCTGCTTAAATGCAGAGCAAAGTCAGCTGTCAATTATGTAAATAATATATGCATGTAATCTCCTTCCATCTCCCTTTTCTTTTTATTTTCAGAAGTAGTATGTTTCTCTTTCCTTTTTGCAATCCATTCTGCCAACCTGCTCAGGCACAGGTCTCTATTTACAAGGCAGCTAACAACAATCCTGCTTCCAGATCCATAACTCTTTTCCCAGAAGTGCTTAGATACATATTCAGGAAGCAGGCAATGAAATAAAAATAATGGCAGAAAACTAACCTGAGTGATTAAAAAAAAAAAAAAAAATTCCACTGAATGCTCAATACAAAAATAAAGATATTGATAATTTATTCTGCTGTCTCTCTCTGCTCCAAACATGAGAATGTATTTTTCAGCTCTATCATGCAAGTATTTCCTCTATGGGCAAGTCCAGAAGATTTCAAGTGCAGAATTTAATAGTTTTCCATAAGCTTCTAGAATCTACTACAAAATTATATCCTTTTCGTTGCAATTTCTTTAAATGTCTTAACAAGCTGGAGCTGAAGCTGGCTCTGCTCTTCAGGTGGGTTCTGAGGTTTGTCCTGCTCTGTCCCAATTTCTTCGGCGGTGCTGGGGCAGGTGAAGGAGCATCCCAGGACTGATCTGTGCATTCCTCGGCGCCACCTGCTGCCACTGGGAAAGTTACAGCCAGGAATAGTCGTAATTAATTTATTGGGGTTTGGTTGGTTGGTTTGATTTGGTTTTTTAAAAAATTATTACTTTTATTTTTGATTACTGCAAAGGAGGTGATTCCTGGGCAACACAGGAGCAAAGCTACTGGGCAGCAAAGCAGCAGGGTCTGACTTCACAGCCCTGGGACTTGGATCTGCCAGCACTGCAGTGACACTGGACCCTGATGC
>VRYO01001726.1:3561738-3624843 GCA_009812075.1 Sialia sialis | reverse complement strand
CCCTGATGCAGTGACACTGGACCCTGATGCAGTGATACTGGACTCTGATGCAGTTCCCAGGCACACAAGGCAGAGGTTTCAGGCAGAGCCCAAGCAGCCAAAGGCCATCACAGTTATTAAATACCCACTGCTCAACACCATGCTGGGAGGTGTTTTTAGGAAGCAGGGAGAAATGGAAAGGTTCACTTCTTAATCCACTTAAATTAGAAAATGGGAGAATTGGGAAGAGGGCAGTGCTGACAGACTTTGGGAAACTACAACACAAATACTTGGGTAACACAGTAATTATTTATATCTGAGATTCCCAGATGGGTAGGTATCCCAAATATCCCTGCCTGCCTATCACCACTGTATCCTGGGAAATACATTTAACAACAGAACAACTTATCATGCCTTTTCCCTGTAATAATCTCAGTAATTTACTGGGGCTGGATATTAAAATGTCTTTCCCTACCACCAGGCATTTGCATACATCCATCAGCCAGCTTGTATACGTGGGATGGGAGATGATTTAATGCTGCCAAGGAGGCTTAAGATGTGGATAAATGTTTTTGTAAGGATTGTTAATACTGTCATGCCAAGATTTAGGAGACCAAAGATTTGTCCTAGGCATAATGACTGGCTGAAGCAATCCTGGAAACATCCCTGTCTAGGGAAGTTGTATTTAAGAAAGACTTTAGAAAACAGTATCTAGTCTCAATATCTAGCAGAATAGAATTTCACCCTAATCATTTTAATCCAAATACAAAATCAAATTTCTTGAATGAATTTTCTCAATGCTTCTACAGTTTGAGCCTCCAGATATTACAAAGCTGACTATTTGCACGTTTGATCTGCCTGGACACTGCCCAAATTAGCTTTGTGCATGCCCTGGAGCAGCTGTTCTGCATACAGGATGGCAAGAGGGAATAGCAGGAGTAGGAGTGGGAGGGTACATACCTGGGGCTAGGACAGACATAAATTCAATAAGCATGGACAGTCTGTGGAAGTGGAAAGCAAGTAGATTAATATCAATTACTGACAGTGATTTATATTTTGTGAGGAAATTACTTTTGCTGATATGGAGTTTCTTAACTACCATTTGAATACTCCTGGTTTCTTTGGGGGGGAAAAAGTGCAAAATCTTGGTAGATTAAAAAATGTCATTAATTTACCTCTGTACTTTCTCATCAAGAATATTTTTACTGATATAAGCCCTGAAGATTCAGGAAACAAACTGAAAGGCAAAATCATACCCTCAGAATTGTGTGTTTTGCAGTCCCTGTGTGTGCATCTCTTCCTGATGTCCCACATCTGCTTGCTCCTCCTTTCCAGCCCACTTTGCAGCAGGCACAAGCACCCAAACCCAGCCAAACCCAAACACCTGAATTTAGCTCCGACCTCGAATGCTGTCCTGGACTAAAGTGGGGTCAGTGCCTCAAGGCTTTGAGAGAGGCAGCATCTTACTCCTTGTGCATGAGGCACTTCTTTCAGTGATGATTAATGCTTTGGAAATGCAGACAAGCTCAAATCTCTGATTTGAGAGGTGCATGGCTGCTGTTAATGTGCTGTACCCAAGTCAGAGTTCCAGTTGTTTGTCTGAGGTCCATGTTAATTGATTAATTATTACAAGACAAAACAAGAGGAATGTCTACAGTTCTCTACTGCACCCCACAAGAATTTCCCAGAAGAAATAACTACTGACTTTACTAAACTGATTTGTATGCTAGTAACCAACAGAAAGAATGTAAAGGAATCTGAGCCTCCTTATCAATGAATTTAACATTATAAGCAGGCACTTTTTAAATAAAATATTTACTTTTCCTACCTCTGCATGGAGAGGTATTTTGAATTAGAATTAGAGCCTGGTGCTTAAGCCCCTGTGCAGGTTCATTTGCAGAAGAAGTGCAGTGATTCTCCTGCAGGCTCTCTGTGTGTTAGAGCTCAGCTGGGGCCATGGGGATTCACATTCTTTGCTTTTTCCCGTTAATCTCTTGCCTTCTCTTCTCCAGGGCATTGCCCAGACATGTCAGGGTTTAATTTCCCAATAAAGAGGAAGAAGTGCAGAAGTGTGGAAACCAAACTCTTGCTGTGGAGGCTGGAGTTTCTGTTGGGATTAAAGGATCTTGGCCAATTCACCCCTAAAGATCTACTCTATTGCCTCTTGCTGCTCTGTGATTTTTGTCAGGAAGAATTCAAGTTTCCAGTTGGCTTTGGCTTAGTGGATGTCTGTTGAACTAAAAGTATTTTTAACATGTCATTTTATCCACAGTCCAATGTGTCTCAATTTCCATTTCAAATACAGCACAGATCTGACTAATCTTTTGCTTCTTCAACATTTTCAAGGAACTGTAAATTCCACTATTTAATTAATGGGTCAAAGAGGCTGAGCTGCCTTCATGCCAAATAGAACCTTACAGTGATTAATTAAAATTGCTTTCACTGTTCCAGCTTGGTAGATAGGCTTGAGTGTGGCATAATCTGCTGCAAAGTGCTAAACAAAGTGTGCTAAACTTAGAAAAGCAAAGGGAAATGTGATTATTACAAATGGGGGAACAATTTTTTTGCAGTATGCAGAGACTGATTTTTAAAGGACATTTTCAAGAGTTATGATGAACTTAAATTTGATCAGCCTTGATGTTCATTCCCTTGTGCTGTGCTGGCAGATGTCTCTGGGATCAGAGAGCTTTTTAACCACACACCAATTTACCCTTTAAAAAAGAGGAGGAACAAAAATACTATTTACATGAATTCTGCAGAGCAGCAGTGTATCATGCAGCCTCCTCTGGTTCTTATAGAAGCAGCCAAGTAATGAGAAAAATTTCCAGAATAACATGTTTTGAGTATGCAGAAGGCAGAAAATAAATGAAACAATATTGAGATGCTATCAGACATATTAGGGAGAATTCTCTTGATTTTGTTGGAGACACAAAAGTCTTTCATTGGTTTAGACCTCCTTTATGAAACTCTAAGCTGTGGCATGACTGGAAAGGATATTGAAAACCTGAATTTGAGGAAGAAGATACTGATGTCTACTTTCTTGTTTACTTGGTTGGGTAATGTATGCTTTGTTCTTTTTAATATAAACTTCAGTTGTGCGAAGTGATGGCTTTGTAATTAAATCACAGTTTGGCTCCTCTGTGTTTAAAGGGCTTCAGGTTTTGCCTTGGTTCTCTCTGTGTGTCACGGCCATCATACAGCAGTGCCTGATGAAGTATAAATTTAAACGCATTATCTGTTTACCTAGCAAGATAAATTTTCTGTTTTCTACCAAGATGTTCAGCTTACAGCTGGGGACCCAAGGCCGAAACCTCAACAGATGCTTGGATGGAGAAATGAAGCTGGAGTGTTGTCCTGGTGGGTCTGGAGTGAGCAGAGGAACATCACATCTCTGTGCTCAGTGGCTCAGCACTGCTGGGAGTGCCCAGGGAGCACAAGGTGATGCCCACTGATGCTGGCCTTCATTTCTGGGTGCCTTGTGCAGCTTCTCATTCGTGACTGCAGCCAGCAGGGTGTGTGGCATGTTTTAGATGGGAAGTTCAGATGTTTCCATGCTTGTGATGGTTTTGTGTTGGTGTGGCGAGGGAATGCCAACATAGCAGCTAGGAATGAGGGCAGCCAGCAAAATGGAATATTTTGAGTTATTCTCAATTGAACAGACCTCTTATTTGTTGTGTGATTTAGTCTCTTGTGCCTTTCTTTCTGTAAAATACATTCACTTCATTCTTCAAAAGCCTTCTCTAGCTCCCAACGAGAGGATTCCTCGGGAGAAACAGCGGGTGAAGTTCTGACAGTGGATAATGGAAGTAATTTCCTTTGTGCATTTCAGAAACCTCAGCTTAACCTGTTATCCTTCCTCGGTGCACACTGGCAGTCCCGTGGCTCTCGGATCCGCCCCTCGGTTAAAAGTTTAAATGCTGAGCAGCAGGAGTTGGCTTTAATCACCGCACAAAGGCCGCTGATAAACAGCTTTCCCGGTGCGGACCCTGTGCATGCTTTTGCCTTTCCACACTGCATTTAAATGTGGAATTAACCCCACAAACCCCCCCGCTAATGTGAGATCCACTAGCACTAGCACTGCTGAAAGACCAAGAGAGCAAGCCAAGGCATCAGTGGCAGCGAAAGGAGGTGTTGGGTTTGTGGATGGAGTCCTCCTGCGGTGCCCTGGTTCTGTTTGTCCCCTTTGGTGCTGTCCTGGGTGGGTGCTGCCCTCAGCATCACCAGCACAAAGCCTGGGGGCTGGTACCCTGCAGCAGCCAGCAGCGATTTCCATGACAACCAGCAAGCTGATTACTCAATTACAGCCTTCCTTTTGAAAAGTGACATCAAGCCAAAGGGACAACACATCCTCAGCTTCCCATGGTGCTTGATTTTCAAAGCACTGAGCTATGTTTAACTTTTTAATATACCTTGTGATTATGTTTGCCAACCTAGCTCTGAATCTCTTTTTTAAAAATTGTTATTACCCTCATCATTATTTTGTTCCAATTGTTCTTTGAAATGCTCAGAAAATGAAAAGCTACTTCAAACACACAGTTTTTCTTTTTGCAGGAAGCATGCAGCTCCAACCAACACCCAATTAAAAACCTGACTGGCATGGGAGGACTGTGACAGATGCACTTTTAGAGGAGTGCTGGAGTCATGATCTATTTTGCAAAATGTGCCAAACCTCAACAGAGCTCCCCATGCTGTAGTCTCTGAAACCGAGTTTTCTCTTCATGCTGTGCAGGCTTTTCATACCTAATGTGCTCCTGTAGGTACCAGCGTGCTGTTCTCAGAGCTGATGCATTTTTCATCCTCATGCATGAGCAGAGACATTTCCTGCAACTTGAGAAAGGGGAAAAGCTGAGCATACACTTGTGATAGTGGCTTTCATTGCTTTGTTTAGATCAGTTCAGATTTATAACATCAGCTGTGCACAGACTGAAGAATTCCTTTGATTTTAAAAGGGATACAACTGCTGATAGAACTCCTTGAGGAGCTGGTCATGGTCTTCCTCATGGTGGACAAGAGAGAGCTGTCCAGTGGCAAACCTCCTTTACCAAGTAAAATGGAAAAGCCAAGCTAAGCCAGGGAGGAAAGTAGAAGCGTGGAAATAGAAATTGCTTTGCTGATGACCTTGCCTGGATTCATAGGATCATAGAATAGTTTAGCTTGAAAAGGACACCCACAGGTCACCCCATCAAGCCTTCACTCAAAGCAGGGCCAAGTTCAAGGTAAGATCTCCCTTCGAAGTTAATAGATTTTTCCAGCCAGGGAAAAGGACAGCTCAAAGCCCTTTATACCAGTTCTGGAGTATTTCCATGGGCAGAAATAGCCCAGGCTCTCTGGGCTGCTGTTCCAAGGTTTAGCACTCTCACTGCTCTCAGTCTGCTCTGTCTTGCATGTTCCCTGCACAGTGACACTCTGTAGGTCTGCTAGAACGGATCATGGGAACATCTCTGTGTGACTTCTCATGACAGCTCCAGAATGAAACTGCTTTCACATCTCCTGCCTTCCAAGCTGCGTATCCAGCTTGAAGCAGCTCTTGGCATCTGGAGGAAGCTGTCCCAAAAGAGCAATGTTATCTGAAGTGCTCACCTGTGGTTTAGGCCAAGACAAAGACATTGGATTTTAAACATGTAACTTGTAAAGGACTGGGTGCTGCGTGTTCTGTCCTGAGGTAATCCCTGGGTTTGTTAGAAGAGCTTTTGCAAGTGGTTTTCACTTCTCTTGGAAGGTGCCGAGGGGTTCAGGTTTTAAGGAGACTCGGTGACTCCGCAAAGACAGATCAGTAGGATGATTGACCCTTTCCAAAAATTTCTCTACAATATTTCTCCTCTCTGAGTTTGAATCATCTCCCCAGACAAGAAAACCTCATGACCTAAGACTGAGGATTCACTTGTTACATCCTGAGGAGGAACCTCCTCTCAGCTGTGTTTTCAATATTAATGCTCTAGGGAAAGGAAGAGCTGAAGATGTATTGCTTGAACAGAAAGGCATCTCAAAATGTTGGTTTCTTACAATATTCAGGTTCTCAATATAGCTGATTAATCTTACAAGGATTTCAGTTTTCTAAACTGAATCACTTTCCTTAATAAAGGAATGCAAAAACCTTCTTTCAGGTACTTTATTGGTGCCTCTCAGAACACATTCCCAAGCTCTAGCAGTTCCTAAATCACAGATTGTGAGGAGCTGGCAGAGTTTACCAAGAGAAAGATCTTTGTTGTCCCCTTTTCCCTAAGCTCTCACCACTGACCATTATCAGTCCTAGGTTAAAATTAGCCTGTTTACCCCATTTATCTGATTTTGGGCCAGCCCTGACCAGCAGGTTTTCTGCAGGGGAAAACTGTGAACTCCTCTTGTCTGTGAGAGTGGAGGAATCTTCCCCATCCCTCTCCAAAGAGCAGAGCTTTATCCAAAGTCCAACCCATTCAATGAATCCCACAGAAGAGAGACGGGTATATGAGCCTTTCTGATTTCCCAGATACTCTTAATTTGATTTGTGTGGAGTATAAACAGCAACAACATGGCGAGGGGAGCAGAAAACCACAGCAAATGAACTGTTTCTATGCATTTGCTCATGCCTTGCCCCTCTTCAACATTTTTAAGCTAAGCCATAGTCCTTCTCAGTGAAATGATTGACTAAAAACGCCTGATTATTTCAGCATTATTTGCTTTGCAAACTGCCTGTGTTATTTTATTTCAAAGCTATGAAAACATAATCTGATTTTCCAACCCACAGGAAAGAGTGGCTGAGCTGAGGTTTTCCAGTCATGTCATTTCAGCCTGTGATGGAGATGTCAAACTGTGCAGGCGAGGGAGCTGCCCTGCCAGGCAGGCATCTGGGGGAGAAGGTGCAGGCTGTGACTGCACAGGTCTTTGTCAGCAAGGCAGGGACAAGCTCAGAACACCAATTGCTGCTTGCTGCTCCTCACTTAATGAGTCAGCTTCCCAGCCAGGCACACTCCAGAAAGGAGAGGTAGAAGGGATCAGCTGGAATATTACCTGAGCCATGCTGCAGAGTGACAGCAGAAACAAATGGGGATTTCACAGAGGTGACAGATCTACATGGGGTGGAGGACCTTCACTGACATTGGGACCTTATAGGATGGGTAGGTGCATGAGCTGGGTGTCTAAATAGATGGGATAAATATAATCTTGGTATTTAAGACAGCTATGATGAGCTGTACCTTGTCCCCTGACCTTCTTTTCCTTAAAAAGTCACTGAGAACCAGAGCTGAGAAACTAAATCTCACTGATTTGGGCAAGTTCATGGATGCTTTAGAGAGCAGTGTGTAACTAAGGTACAGGATCTTAGATGGGCTGTGCTCTGCAGGGAGCCATCCTGTCTCCTCTCAGAGCCTCAGACACACAAAAGGACATTTTTTCAGGGCACTAGCAGAAGCTGAAGAGAATTTAGGCTGGGATAGCTAAACTTGCACGTGATATATGTTTGCATCATTGTATCTTGGGAGAACACATCCTTTCAATTATTTGGGGACATGAAGTTTTTTCCTCTCTGTCACTCCTGCCTTTACCCCTTCCCTTCTCCACCCTCATTGGTAGCTTCTTGCTGTGTAAAGGCATCAAAATAAACAGAGACATCTCTTTCCTTTCTCCCACCACTGTTTATTTTACAAATGGTAATGATGAATCACATAGGGGATACATTTTTTGTGCAACAGGGCTGTGCATTTGTAATTTTTCCCAGCACATCATTATTTTTTCTCATGGTCATAAAGCCATGCTTCTGAAGATGTCTCCTGGGATGATCAACCAGGATGCTGGGTGAGATGAGCAG
Organism: Sialia sialis; assembly: GCA_009812075.1. NCBI lineage: Eukaryota > Metazoa > Chordata > Aves > Passeriformes > Turdidae > Sialia > Sialia sialis. Next base: position 3,617,081 of record VRYO01001726.1, on the reverse strand, counting down.
AGGCCTCCATTTGCATTTATTCTCTCTAGGTTTTGTTTTGTTTTATTTATGCATTTGTATATTTTTGAGAACCTGGAGTTTAGACAGTTTAATGGGCTGGAAAAATAATTGAGAGAAAGATCCAAATATCTTTCCCCCCTCTAGGGACACACAAGCCATTTCATTGGAAATACAGAAAGTGTTGAAGTTTGCACTCCTTTCATTAGTGCTTTGGTTTTGTAGTATTCATTGTAAAGGCACATCTTGGTTTGTAAGACAGATGTCTGCTAAGAAAGGCAGGAGCCTCTCTTGAAATGGACACTATAAACCTCTTCTATCCAAATTATTACAATTTTGAAATTAAGGGGCTCTCAGGCAAAGATATGGGAATAGGAATGACAGTTCTTTACTAGGAGAAACTAAAATAAAAATACAGTGCTACAGAAAAAAAAAACCCAAAACAAACCCAAAACACTGACAGAGTCAGAATCCAAGCTGACACCCCGTCAGTCAGGGTGTTGGCAGCAGTCCCATTAAATGGTGGCTGCATCCTCCTGCAGTGGATGGTTCACAGATCACAGATGTGGTTCAGTTGGAGCAGTGCTCCTGTACAAGGTGCAGTTTTCCTCCAGAGGTCCAGTGATGATGCAGAGGGGTCTGGTTTGCCTCTGGAATCCAGGGGAAAAGGCTGTTCTGATGTTCCAAATCTCAGTTTTTATCTTGGTAGGAAATGCTTGGCTCCTCCCCCTGACTGGAGCATCTCCCAATGGGATAGTGTAATTTTATCAGTTACACAGTGGGACTCAATGGGCCATTAACAGGAGATATTTTTTGGAGGAAGGATGGTTTGTGAAAAGGTAAAGAACACTGCCCCACCTAGTTTGAACAGATGGTGATAGAATACTTACTTTTGGTTACAGCATACTTTGCAAGCCAAGACAAGGCAGAACTCAAAGAGAAGAAGTGACACCTGCTCTCAGCTGTGATGGCTCTGGAGTGCAGTGGGACTTGTGTCAGGTGAAGCAGACATGGATGCGGGAGTCTGAACAGCTTTGCAGAGCAATGTCAGTGCAGCTTGAAGAGAGAGCTTGAATCCCCCAAACATGAGGTGTGGTTTCATGGAGGGATCAGAAAAGAGAAACAGCAGCACTGGATGGAGTCAGCAAACATGGGTCAGCAGCTGTCACACAGCACAGCACTGAGCTTCATGAGACCTCAAAATAACAGAGAAAGACCTCAGTCTTTCACTTGATTTTAACTTTCCATCATCCTCCAAACCTTGCTTCACATTTCTTGATCCATGAGCTCAAACATATCCACAAGTCATTAAAATTCTCTCCTTGGTCAAATACTCTGCATTTCAGCCAGTCTCTATGCCTCAGGATGTCCATTATGGGTTGGATTGGGATCTGGAGTCAGACTGGGCTCTCCTGATTTATTAAATGAAGCAGGCCTTGTGTCAGTCACACTCAGGTGCTGGATTTCATTCCAGTCTGTTGGATAGTGAAGGAACAAATTGGTTGGCATTTTTGCTGAAATATATTCAGTGTACTTTCAGACACTCACTGAAATTGAGATTTTTCTTTACCATGTAATTTATGATGAAGGGAACAGAGTCAATGACTAATTTATTTTACCAAATAAGTCTTTAGTCTTTCCATTTATGTTCATGTAATATATGTTATTACTTCTATTTTAGAAGGGTGTGATTATTCTATAGTGCTTTCCAGCATTTATATCATCTTTGTTCTTCTCCAGGTGAAGAAAACACAGAACATCTACTTGCAGAATTCCTGTACCCCCAATTTCCCATCATCTTTCCTAATTCAGGTGATATCAAAACAAAATATAATCAGATCCCTAAAAATGGGAGGCCAGAAAATGCACTCCTGTTTAGGAGTGTTGAGTTTAATTTTACGGCCTCATTACAGCTATTGCCCTGACTATTAATTTGTTCTGTTTTGGGAGACTTTACTCGCTCTTATTGAAAGTTAAAACATTATTAGCAGCAAATGCCCTCTACAAATCTGGTACAACAATCCTGTGAGAGACAACAGATACTGGCAGATACCAACACTCTGACCTGTGTGATGCTCTGTGGTTCAGTTCCCTAAACTGTGCAAATCAGCTGTCACTCAGAACCTCTTCATTAGGGCCTCGGTAATTTCTGAAGCAAATGAAGAATCAACATCAGCCACTCCTAATTAGCAGAGTTTTCTCCTGGGATATCCACAAAAAGGGCAGAGGAGAGAAAAGAGGAATCATCCTCACCCATCCAGTAGGAACCTCAAAGAATAATCCATTCATTTAGGAGACCTACATGTGAACGAGCCCCCTTTGTGCTGGGGATGCACACACACAGGATCGTTGTAGGGGAGCAATTAAAACATCACCAGGACATCCACAGGCAGTTACTGAAAGACATCCAGACCCCTAGAACTGGATGGATCTACAGCCACAAAAGAAGGTCCTGCCTCCAACAAGCATGAGGGTGGTGTTGCAATCAGTCTTGTCTTTCTAGAGGTTTTATTATTATTTTTTGTTACATTTTAAGAATACAAATAAAGACGGAGCAAAGGTGAGAGTTCTGCTTCTCTATCCAGCACAGTGTTTTATATAGAAAGCTGAGCAGGAACATTTAATCAAACTGCTCCATCTGTGTCAACACTTCTGATGGCTTGAGATGGCACCACTAATGCCTGGACATACATCATGGATCTGTAACAGCAGGGTACCCCAAGGAATGATTCAGGGACCTTCTCCCAGGATATTGCTCAGTGTAAAGTCACTACTTTAATGGCTTTTCCAATGGGAATATTGCTTATGACAGTTTCATACAGCTGTAGTATTACTGCTATTTATCTTCAAACCCCTGTGATGATGCTGTGTCCTCATGTTGCCCTTTTATGTGTTGGAATTCTTGGTCTCTACTTCCACACTGTAGAATAGAGAGGGAGGAGAAGGCCAAATCCATGGCCCTGGGGAGAATATCTGCACAAACAACATTTAGAAACTGAGATGAGATGTTTTGGATGATGTCTTTGCTACTCTGTACACATTTTCCACAGTGCTAGTCTGGCTCCCACAGAGTGATCTAGACCCCAGACAGTCTGATGTCTTGCACAGAGTGTCAGCAGAGTGCCTTTGGCAGGACATTTGGGGTTGGCTCAACAGTTACTCAGGTACCTGGGCATGTAATGGATTATTTTAGCTGGAGAAGTGGACTGAGTTTGTGAAGATGTAAGTGCAGAGGTTGCTAAATCTCTTTAAGTGATGTCAGTGTCTGGGAACAGTGCTCAGCATCAGCTGTAAAACGTGCTCTTCAGCAGTCTACCAATGTTTTGGGAACAAGAGGCTTTTTTAGTCCCTTTTGCCATGTTTATATAGCCTTTGCAACAACCTACACAAGCATAAGAGTCCTTATCCAGTGCTGAAATGTGTTCTCCACGTTTGACAAAGTCTTCAGTGTTTTCTCACTGCTTGCAGATTGTTCATCTCAAAGAAAGGCTGATTTTCCCATGATTCACTTTCAGGAGCTACTTCAGAGAGAAGTGAGGCAAAAAAAGATTTTCAATAAAATAAATATACAATAAATGTACCAGAACAATGCATTTTACAGCTACGTCCCCTGCCTTTCACCAGAAATATAATCATATGATAACATAAGATATAGAATTTGAGATCTGCCTTTACAAAACTATGAGGAATTGGGTTGTTCCAGAAAATTTAATGGTGAGCTGACATGAAATTCTTTCCTTGTGGTTCTTTCTGCTACTGATTTTTCCACAGATTCTTCTTGGTGGGTGCTACTAGAAATGCCAGTTCTTTTCAGTTTGAGGAAAAGGAGAAAAAAAGATGATTATAAATAAAGGGGGAGGGGAAAATAAGAAAATATTTAATCTTCCTTAATGATAACTTCATTATATCTTCTCATTACAGTAATTACAGGTTTAAGTAACAATTTTCCCATTGTGCAAGCTCTGGAGAGGCTGGGAATTTAATAAACAGTTAGAATAATACCACACAATGAAGGCAAAAGGTGAAATTGCTACTTGGATGCACCTCTTTCAGCTAACTGTGCAGGATCAAGGGGTCACTCAGCAGAGATAATTGTTAATGTGGCTCTGAGGGGCAGCCAGGCAGACAAACATCCCGTGTTCTATTGGGCTGCCATTTGATTACAACTCCAGTCCTTGATTACACTTCAGAAATGATTAATTGATTCATACTTAGACACTCACCAAAATGGACAATGAGGAGGGGACACCAAAGTGAAGCCATTGCATTCACATGCAGGTGACCTTTGAACCAGGAGAATTTTGAGGTTCTGTTGTGGACTCCTTTGAGGTTATTTCATTAATGTCAGTAGAGCAGGATGAGCTCAGGGCCCAGGTGTTGCACAGGGAATCAAATAACAGGAGTTCACTGCTGGCTTTGCAAAAGATTTGCTCTCACTGGAAGGCACTTAATCTCTCCTTCCTTTCATTCATCATCTCTAAAGTGATGGCAAAAGGTTATTTTCTCCAAATCTGCCTGGTCAGAGCTTCTTGCAGCACAGAATCCATACACAAGACAGATTTTAGGCTGGGAAGAACCTTCTGAAACTCTGAAATTCAGCAGCCAGTAATAATGCATCTGCTGTGAAGATGTGAGGACCAAGAGATCTATTGTAACAATATTGATTTAAGACCGGGGAGTGCGATCAAGTCTGAAACTGCCTCAAAACACAGACACCAATTTAATTTCAGCAGCAACTGGCTGGCAAGAAGGATGTCATTGCCAAACAATTTGTTTAAACGAAACTACTTTCATACTTTTTTTTTCCCCCTGGTGCTTTTGTGTGGATTCCTGGAATCATGAAAGCAAGCAAAGCTGGATCTGAGAACAATTCCATTACATTTCCCTTGCTTCTCTATATACATATCATGATACAGTATTTATTTAACTATTTTTGTACTAACTTCTAGTAACCCGCACTTGAAGTTTTAAACACCTCTTAGCTCTTTTTATAAAAAATGTGAACTTCCATCGCAGTATCTCTCAATAGGCATGGCTACAGAATTTTCTGTCCCAAACATACCTAGCTCCAAATTGCTCTGTCTGATCACAATTCAAACCTTTAACTAATAGCATAAATAGCTTACCTTATCCCTCTTTCTGAATTTGCTCAAGAAATCATTGTTATTTTACATAAATTACAGTTTAATATTAAAAAGCAGTGCACTGAGGTTTAAATATTGCTCCCCTAGCTGGAAAAGTACATTTAATTTGCAGTGGGTAAAGGTCTGCTTACAATTAAATACTGAAACATTCATTAGGATGTTCTGGCTAGCATATAATTCTGCCCAGTCATGTTGAAAGAGCATCACTGTTATCAAGAGACAGATGCAGTCATCCTTTCTGTGTGGGGAGTGTTAAAAAGAGACCCTTGATTAAATGGTGACTCACAAGAAATGCTTGGGGAGAAATCTTGAGGGTGATACAATCACCAAAGAGAATTTGGGTGCATAACAATAGGGTAGGCACAAAGCATCCTCCTCCCCAGGAGAGCTGTAGTCAAGGTGAAGCTTTTTGCTCGTGGCCTGGATCACAGGTGCAACGCAGCATCTTGGCAGATCCCGTGGATGACACACAGTGACAAAAATCTTTTAAATTCATCTTAACTTCTTCTGTTATCTCTGAGCCTCTGAACTTGAATTGTCTACATTAAGGTGACTTCAGGACAGGTGACAAGTAATCAGGTGTTTGGATACAGAAATCTGATTTATTGCTGGCCTTTCTGTGTACTGCTGGGCAATGTGTGGGTTTGCCAAAACATCCTGAGGAGTTGGTGGCTAAATCTGAGCAATGCAGAGGGGGAACACATCTATGAGTGATAACACACACTGCCATCACCAGCACCCATTCCAGTGCTGGGAAAAGGCGTTATCCAGGGAGTACAGTAATTTCACAACTATAAGGCACACTGGATTATAAGGCGCACTTCTGGATTGTCGGCAAATTTCCGAACTTTGCCCATATATAAGGTGCACCAGACTATAAGGCGCACTTTTTTTTTGCAGTGGGGATCTGCACGCAACAAAGTAACAAATTAGTAATGGAATCGCACGATCGCGGGGTTTACTGGCAGGTGCTCAATTTGCAAACATTTTTCATGGATCAGCATAGCCTTTAAACGCAGCCCCAGGCACCCTCCCCGTGCTGCGGGCCCCAGCACTCCCGCCCGCCCCCAGCACCGGCTGCCGTGGCTCGCACTTCTAGGTTGGCAAATTTCCGAACTTTGTCCATATATAAGGCACACCAGATTATAAGGTGTACTTCCGGGTTTCGATCAAAATTTTAGTCAATAGGGTGCGCCTTATAGTCGTGAAATTACTGTAAATCCTTCAGACATGGTGTGGCTGGACATGAGGAGAGCCTGGAGGGTGAGATCTCACAGTAAAACCTCTCTTGTTTAAAACAAAGGCTTTTTACTCCAGGACTGATGACCAGGGCAGTCTCTTTCCTTCCAACACATCACACTTGGTTCTAGGATTTTGTGCTGCTTCTTTTTGCCTGCATCCATTGCCTGCAGGTTTTCCAGCTTCTGCTGCTCTAACTCAAATTCCCTTTTCAGCTGTGACTCATAAGCACTTGGCAGTGATTTTGTAGCACAAACCCTTAAAAAGATTAAAATCTCTGGAAAATCACCACCTAAAGTTGAATGAAGCTTACAGCCACAACCCTAGGGAGGGAATTATCCAGTGTATTCAGCTAGGAAGGTTCTTTGACTATGGGCATTTTTTATACAGTTTATGTTGAAGAACTCTGAAAATCTTCCAAGCAGAAATTCAGGTATATGCTGGCTAGAAACCAGTGCTGGGAACTTTTCTTTCACGTATGCTGATGTTCCTACTTAAAAAAACTGTGTAGAAAATTAAAGCAAAAGTGATTTTCAACAGAGGATAAGAAATAATGAGGAATAAATCCAATTTGGTGACAACTGGTTGTTCAGTAGCTGGATGAGATCATGGTAGGTCTGTGCTTTGTGGCCCTCTGGAAAGTTACTCAGACCACCATCAACCACTCTGAATCAGGAGGAGATATATCTCATCTCGTCTCGTCTCATCTCATCTCATCTCATCTCATCTCATCTCATCTCATCTCATCAAAGAAGGTTCTGTGAGCTGGATCCTCCTCCCTTGCACACAGGAACTGACTGTTGTGCCATGCTGGCTGCAGAAGACATTTATGACATTGTTCATGTGGTTTTGGGAGGATGCAAGGAGCAAAGCCCATAGCAATGTAAAAGTAAAGGTCTCCCCAGCACTGAGTGCAGAAGACAAGAAGTTATATCATTGTGAGGGCATGGTGCAGAGATGCCAGTTTTCAATGTTCAGTCTTGCTTTAGAAGCAGCAGAGATTATGAATTCTTGTTTTTCAGGACCCCAGATGGGTTTGTTTTTGTGGTGTTACTCTGGCCAGTGCACCCTCACCAGCTCCCCCACACCTGGCCCAGGGGAATTTATAATGGGGGGAAAAAAGATTTGAGATTACAATATTCACTTTTAACTTTGAGCAGTGAGATCCTTTGGATGGGTTTGGGAAAACTCATCTCAGTACCAACCCCAGGAGGATCCATTCAACCCCATTTTTTTCTTTCCCTTCTAGTGAACCCTGCAGACAAGCACTCAGCAATTAGTGTGATTTTGTGCCCTAATTAGACCATACTATTGCTATCTTTATGAAAAAATAGACCTGCTGCAAGTCTAGGATTGTATTCCTCCTACACTTCTCCCTGCAGACACACTCTCTGTCCCTCTCTCCTCCTCTCCCTGCTTTGCTGGTAGCTTTGTTTTAGACAGGAATATTTTTCTCACAGACACTGCTGAATGAAACCCTCTGCTTTTTGTGTCCTGTACTGAACAGGAGAAATTTTCAGCAAAAATAGAGAGCAGCTGAATGTGAGAGGGCAGGTGCAAACATTCCTGACAAAGCTACAGAATAAAAGGCAGGGAGGGGAGGAGGAAAAGATTTGCTGGTTTGCAAGGAATGCTCTTTGGAGAAGATTGTGCCTGTGAACCACGGTGGCATGAGTGTGGTTGTAAAAGATATCAGCATGGGACAGAGAGATGAAGGGATCTGTGTGTATTGGATCTCTGGGGAAGACGGAATTTCCTAATTCTGGAATTAGGAGATTACCTGAGCCTTAAATTTCCAGGAGTGTAAAGGTTTTAGTAGGAACAGAACTGCATTCCCAGATTCATGTCCCTGTGTGGGCTGTTAGATCATATGAAAAGCTCTCACAACAGGCAGGTACAGAGCTGATGTCTCCACGTGCCACAAACCCAGCAGCCGCAGGAGGTTTCAGGTTTGGTGCCCATTCCCCTCAGCACATGCCATGAGCCTAGCCAGGAATCTCTGATGTACCTCTTCTGTGTCTAAGCTATTGCTTGTATGTAAAAAATCTTCTAATTCAGGTTGGAGGGAATTGCTGTGTGGAAAGGAAGATGTCCAAGGAGCCCAGACGCTCTGTCATGCTGTGCAGGATGGCTAAGTCAGAGCATGTCTGGGTTCTCTGCCTGGCAGAGCAGCTGTACCTGACTTTTTGGACCAGCAGCAGATCTGCTGAGCTACTGTGCTCATTGGCTCACCTCTAAGCTTGGCAGCTCTCTGGATGCTAATAATTCTGGATTCTCAGTTGGATGAAACTGTTCATTGCATAAGATTATTTTCTTCCACTCTCCACAACCAGATGGTTGTCACCTTTCAATATTTGAGGGGTGCTGCCTCTCTGTCTGAACCCCTGAGACCTCCATGCTCCACACACGAGTGACCCTTCCTGCTCAGTCCCTGCAAGCCTCAGACACAACTGAGCCACTCAGAACAATTGCTTCTGCCTTTATCTTGAAGTGTGCTTTGGTTCTTGCAGAATGGTTTGTGAATTCAGTGTCTTGTCCACAGTTTTCAATCTATTTTAAGTGATGCAATCACAGAAGTGGTCAGGGAAAGGAATCATATTTTTCTGCATTGTGGTGTAGTGCTTAAGGCTTTGATTCTCTATAGAGTTCCAAAGAGGGACTTGAGTAGACAAGACAGACCAATAACAACTTCTGCCAACAAGAGAAGTTGAGCCAGGAGACAACAATCCATTCTTTAAAATTTACTTCTACAGGGCTTTGCCTCTGCAGCCTGGCTGTCAGTAGTAGCTGGGCTGTAAAGTTAATCTGTAAAGCCTATTTAGATACATCTGGATGAGCTGGTCACCAGTTCTTGCTTCTTCAAAACACTGCAGAACTGCTGCTGGTTTTGAAGGAATTCAGCCAAGAGGTTGGGAAGCTTTTGCCATTTTATCAGCCAAAATTTTGGTGTAACAATAGCTCTGTGTCTTTGCAAAACATATGTTAGGAAAGTTACTAACATCACTTTCATCTTTCCCCCTTGCAATTAGTTTCCTCAATGTGGGTAAAAACCTGAGAAAAAACAGCCTGTTTCTAAAGGGATATGTAGGTAATTTTCAATACTATTCCAGAGGGAAGCTGAGTAGCAAATGTTGCAATTTCTTTTCCAGATTTCAAATGCCCATCAAGCCTTTGAAAAGGCCTTTGTATTATTTAGCTCGTTATTAATAATCTGGCTGTTAGCTTGGATTGCTAAATGAATCTGCAGAAAAATAATGTGTGTACTCCAGTTCCTCAATGTTTAGACTCATCCAAGCGTTTAAGAACTGTCAAACAAAATACAGTGTATTCAAGGGAATATACATTCATTGAAAGATTAAATGAGGTACTGCAGCAAAGCCCCCCCATTGCAGTGGAGAGGCATTTCATGCTAACAAATAACTACAGCACTATTATAACGAGACCTAGAGGCATGTGATTTCAACTCACTGCACATCTTAGCTCTCTGGGTGCATGGAATTTTTTTTTTACCAAGTTGATGAAAGAGCAAACAGTGGTTGACATGGACATAGTTGTTCCCCTAAACAGTTTTAAAAGATTTTGTAGCATTTCAAACACTGTCTTCAGAGTGGCTCCCCCGACCCATACCTGTGCTTTCCTTTCCATCTACTTCTTCTGAAGCACTAAGAAGTTGATATGTCTCAGGGCCTCCAAAATTTTGTGCCTGAGAATTGATCTCTCCCTGTGCTTCCTTTCACATTGCCCAGTTTTCACTTGGCTTTTCATGTCTTTATTTGTGTTTTCCCAGCAGGCAGCAAAGTCTAGATAACCTGTGCCATCTGAATTTTTGAGGTAAAATCTGTCTCAGCTCCTTTGAGACTTGAACACAATCCCTGCTTTTTTTCTCTTTATAAAATGGGAAATAACTTCTCTTTACTCTTTAAAATATGGTGCCTTTAAAAGAATATTACCTCCTTTCTTGCCTGTATTTCAGATCATAAACCAAAGTTCCCAGGAAAGCCAAAAGAAAATTAAAAAAGTCCAATTTATGGCCAGCCACAGCTGTGCTTTCCAAGATGTGACTCTAACATGGCACTGTTCACACTTGCCTAATATCCAAGGCTTGGTTTTCCAGCTCTGGCTGAGCCCAGCATAGTTACCCTTCTTAAAATGTGGGGCCTGGAAAATGAAATAAACTTAAATGCTGCTGTAAAGGATGAGACAGCTTGTAAAAAACATGGTATATTCAGCAATTCAGCCACTGAGCACCAGCTAAACAAATATTCATGTGGAAGCAAAAGCGTCCTGACGTGGGGTTGTGTACTTTTGCCTTCCTAAATACTCTACAAATGTCTCTGTGGGAAGTATCAAAGATGCTTTATAGTACCAGACAGGTTATGAAGATGGTTCTTTACCCAGTTGGATATAGTGACTTATGTGTAAATGGAGGAGGTTGAATAACAAACGCTAAATAATTTATTCAAGGAATCTCTTAAGTTTTTTCCTGCAGCGCTTATTAGATGAGTGTCTGTGCTCACAGGGATCGTTGTGCCTGGCTGTTGTCATGCAGTGAGAATCCAATGATGACATTTCAGAGCTCGATTTCTATTGATTCTAGGTCATTTAGGTCATTGGAAAACTTCCACTCCCCCTAGTGAAACTGAGACCAAAGAGATGCATTTCACGATAGCAAATGCACCCCACGTGCAGAGCAGAGCTGTGAACAGCCCAGGACTGAAACTGGATTTACCAAGTATCAGTTTAAAGAGTCAGAAGTGATGGTGGGGATTAAGCTGCTGTTCTGGGCTATATCCCAGCTGTAAAAAATACCAGGTTTCCTTCAGGAAACAGCATTCAGGAATGCTGTCTGTGCATCTGTTTTATGGGCAAAACCTTTGTCCTGTGGCACTGTACGAGTGAGAGAAGCTCCCAGCAGGCAGGGGCTGTACTTCATGCACTGACTCCAAAATCCATTTGGGCAGCACAGTCCTACCCTGGCAGGAGGCTGGGTGCTGGCAGCAGCTATCTGTGCTTTAGTATTTGTCTGCCTCTGACAAAGGAGCAGCCAGTGTAAATCAGGGATGAACAAAATTAGATTGTGTCTAGAATTCCCATTCCATCTATGTCAACAGCCAACCATATTATTTTAGGGACTCCTCTTTCTCTCTGGGATGAACAGGGTGATGTTTCATAAATCAAGGCTTGGTTATCAGTGAAATGCTAGTTTCTAACCTAAGAAGCTGAGACTGCCAGGCTGTGACTGAAATGGTACACAAATAGTGCCAGAGCACTGAGCTGCTGCAATCCCTGATGGTGGAGCATGGAAAGAGCCTGGTCCCTGAGGAGGATCAACCCCCAAAGCGGGTTCAGTGTGTGCTCTGTGTGGATTTGGGAAGGGTGACCTTGTTTACCTTTCCACTGCAGCGGAGCGAGCTCTGACAGCACCCAGCCTGATCCGCAGCCCTGCCAAAGCTTTCCTGTGACATTAGAACAAAAGAGGCGAGCCAGCCACAGTCTGGAGCCACCTAATTGAAAGTTTCTGAGCCTGTCAGGGCTGTGCTATCCCGGCTCTCTGGTGAAAACAGTGTATTCCAAGTTTCCCCCCAATTATAGCACAAGCAGCAGCTCCTGCAGCCGGTCCTCCCACACAGCCCCTCCTCGCTGGGATGCTGCCTCAGGATGGAGTTGCCTGGCAACAGGACTCTGCATCTTTGGGAGACAAAAGCTATTATTTCTGTCACACAGATGTGCTAATGTGATTATTGACTGGAGCGGGGCACAAACACGAGACAGGTCAGATTCCTGATACTCGAAAATTTCCAGGCAAGAGGATTTTAAGGCTGAGAACCTGAGAGAAAGGCATCAAAGTGGAGGGAGGAGGCAGGGAACGGCCAGGTACAGTGTGAGATAAGGTAAACCTGCTCTGAGTTCTTCCAGTAAAGCAGTTTAATAAAATAAAATTTAAAAATCCGCAAAAAGACCGGTTTGGCGTGTTTTAATTGATTAACTTTTACTGAGTCCCTCCTGGGTTCCTGCAGATGGTCAGGTGGCTGCACAGAGCTGGCCCCAGTGCTTAGGGGTACTGAGCTGCTCTGGAAAAGCTGGTGCTGCAACAACTGGGTGAAGAGAATCTTCCAGGACCTTGGAGATGCTCAGCGAATTCCAAACTCTCTGGCTAAACACTGCTGACAGAGAATGTTCATTTCACCAGCTTCATGATAATTTCATTCAAAACCAAATGGCAAAAAGAAAGAAAAACTTTTTTTTTTCCCTGCCACCTTTCTTTCAATATTTATAAGTCACTTTTTAAGCAGAACCAACCAAAAATCTCCACTGTGAAAACTCTGCTGTCCTTCCTCTGGGATTCTGTTAAGCTGGCTTGTGTAGTGCCATTCTCTGTGCAGGTCTGTGGGAAGAGATGTGGTTTCTGGTTTCTCCTGGCAGGAGCTGGGGGATGTCAGATGCAGTCCCCGTCCCTGGTTTGCAGCTCCATGGAATTCCAGCCCCCTCAGGCACCAAGCAGAGCTGCTCGATGGCACAGGAGGGCTTGGTCACTCTCAGGTGTAAATGTACTGTTCAAACTGCCCTGCTCTTGCTGCCCCTGTGGGTGGGGAGTTGTTTGCATCTGTGCATAAGTCTGAGAACAAGTTATTGTTCATGGCTTCTGAGAGGAATGACTTGTCTTTACAAACAAGCTGGTAGATAAAACCAGCACTGAGAGAGAAAAGAAGCAATGGGATGGATTCCACTGATTGATGAATGGAAAAAAAGATATCTGCTTTTAAAAACAAGCCGTAGGTTTGCTGATAAATGAAATTGGATATTGAAAGATGAAAGAAAAAATGAGGGAAAATCATAAATTCCATAAGAATTAAAAATTAAAAGGAAGGGTTATACATTAGAGGGGAATCTCAGGTATCAGGTGTTCTGAGAAGTCTGTACCTCTCAAGTACCTCAGTCAGTGAGGAAAGAGAGAAGGAAATGCAGCTAGGAAATTGGGATAAAAAGGGAGACTGCATCCTCAAAAATTTGAGAGACCCCAGAGGAATGTCCCATGGCCTCTCCCTTTATTGTAATAAAGTAAAAGGACTCCTCTGTCTCCTTTTTGGACATAAACCTCTGGTGTCTGTGGCTTTATTTTCCTGACATTTTGCACATATTTGCACTCAGGTTAGCTTACATGAGGGCTTAGATTTCTTATCCTATAAACAAGTGGCCTAGGGCTGAGGCCAGTGCATGAAATACAGGGTTTTATTTAAACTTCTATGCAGACTAGTTTTATTTTTCCAAACTAAAGAGTTTCCACAAAAATGCATGAGGCAAAATGGATTAATTTTATTGATGCAGGAGTCCTGACCCTGTAGCTGCACATTCCCAGTGTTGTGCTGTTGACCATCTAACAAAGTCTCTTATAGGCTCCACACAGCTGAGGCTGACCCTGCTCATTGCCTGGATTTCTCTCCTCATTAGTGATTCTCTCATTATTGTTTAAATGAGTACAATTATTTCATGACTATAGGGTGCACCTTTTTGATTAAAATTTTTATCAAAACCCAGACGTGTGCTTTATAATCCGGTGCGCCTTATATATGGACAAAGTTCGGAAATTTGCCAACCCAGAAGTGCAAGCTGTGAAAACTGCAGCAGCTGGCGCCGGGGGTGGGCGGGAGTGCCGGGGCACGTGGCACGGGGAGGGTGCCTGGGGCTGCGTTTAAAGGCTGCACCGATCCATGAAAAATGTTTGCAAATTGAGCACCTGCCAGTAAACCCCGTGATCGCACTATTACATTACTAATTCGTTACTGTGCACGGATCCTCACTGCAAAAAAAAAAATGTGTGCCTTATAGTCCGGTGCGCCTTATATGTGGACAAAGTTTGGGAATTTGCCGACAACCCGGAAGCGCACTTTATAATCCAATGCTCTTTATAGTTGTGAAATTACTGTAATTGACAATGCAACCACAATACTCAAACAAGTATCAATGACATGAGCAGGACTGGTTAAAACTGAAAGTCCTTACTCACATATAATGCACATACAACAGCCCAATTTTTATGCTGTTTTGGTGGGTTAGGAGCCTTGCAGTGACACTGCTGATTTTGTTGCAATTTCTCCTGGCTTGCTGTTTTTCTAGCATAAATTGTGCTGCTCAGAGTAATGAGGCATGACAGGCACCAAAGGAACTGCCCTCCTGGGGAAAGGAACAGCCCGGTGCTACTTCCCCAGCAAAATGCAATTCTAATGACCAGAGTATGAAATGCACTTTTCTGCTCTCTCATAATGTGAATTAACAGGAGGGAGGTCAAGGCAGGAGTAACAAATATCCTCCAATCCCTTCCTGAAACTTAAGTCATGCCTAGAGCAAAATGCTGATTGAGCTTGTGAAGTGTCTGTGTGGAGGGCAATTATTTATTTTCCTCTTTTCCAGACAAATCATCTCGAATGTGTGAGAAATAGAGAAAAAAAATCTTTCTGGAGGAGAAAAGAGGAGATTCCAGTATTTGTCTCATTTCCAGAAGGAAATTAAGACTAGACCTTTAAAAGAGCCTGTGAAAAACAAAATAAGGAGACTGCAATGTAGCAGATTTCTGGGGTACTTTCTTTGGCTCCTATTTTGTTTTGGCTTCCATTTCAATGTGGAATGACTTGGAAACATGAAAATCTTTTCACTATGTTGAAAAAAAACCCTACAAAATGTTTTGCCTTGTCTTGAACTGAGATACTTTTCTCCTGAATTTTCAGAAGGGCCATCCAACCAAATTAAATTGGGAGAGTAAACATACAGTTTATCCAGCCTGAAATGTAAGTTTAAAAAGACCTCTGAGCTCTGCATATGTATGAGATACATATATGTGTATATCTGTATATGTGTGTAAATATATTTATAATGAGTGCAGTAGTTGAATGGAAATGAGTCTCTTAGAATTACATCCTGAAAAGTACCCTGTATGGATGCCTCCAAATCCTAGAGAAAGGCAAAAAATGGGTTGCTGCTGTAATTAAATTTCTATTCAGGAGCGGGGTTTGGTTTTAATTTTTGCTTTTCCCACACAGCTGTAACTGTGGCTTGAGTGCTAGGAAGAATCTTCAGATCAGATATTGGGGTTTTCAGTGGTGTGTGTCTCTGGGAATAGTAGGTGAAGTGGAAAATTATAGAGTAGCTCAGTTAAAAATAAAAGAAAGTGGATTTTTTGATAAGCTAGAAATTGAAGATTGGAGCCTTAAGAGGGAAGTCTAAAACATACCTGCCCTTAATGAAATATTTAAATAGAAGGATTGAACTCAAGACATGCTTCTATCCAGCAGTGAAAGAAGCTGAGAATCCCTGCTGAAGGGCTGCATCTGTTATGAAAATCATCTTCCAGCCATGGCTTCAGTCTCTTTTGCAGGAAATCAATTCCTTGGTGAAGCTACTTCTCACTTACAGTGTAAGATACAATAATAGACTAAGAGAAAAATGCATTTTTGGCACCTTTTGGCTTAACCTACTTGAAAATGAACTTCTCCAGCTTCCAAAATGAGCAAACTTCTCTGCAAGGAGGGTTGCAAGGGGAAGCCAATCTGTTTGTAGAGCAGTGATGAAGTGTGATAAATTCAGATCTCAAAATTTTTGGTTTACTATAAGGTTGTCACTCAGGTAAACTTGTCATTCTCCTTAATAACCATGGTGCTTTGATGGGAATTGAGTCCGGGCCTCAGGATTTGTCCACATAGCCTGACAAATCCTCGCAAATATTGATTAAAACTGGAGTGAAGGTAGCAGGGACAGCCAAAGCTGACTGCCTAATGCAGTGATTTATTACACAAGGCGATGTTTTTCCTTTGGCTGATGTGCACACAGGCTCCCAACACCAGCCCTGAATTACAGGAATTACTCTCTTCAGCCAGTCAACAAATTCTGACCGATGCAAATTCTTTTCACTGAAGGAACTGAGTCACAATTTCATGAATAAACCTTTTCCCAGCTTTAATTGCTTAAAAAGAAAAAGGGGAAAAAAAGGAACATTTGAACATTATTTCTCCTGGCGCCATCTGGTGATTTCCCAGCAAGGGCTCAGCTCCCCAGCCAAATGCCACAGCCAGCAGTTCCTCTTCAATGTGTTCCTGTACGTGCTCCCCCAGACGTTTCTGCCAGTCTGAAATACCGGGAGATAATTCTGGCTTTATAACTATCCACTTACTGCAGAGAAATACAAGTGGAATTCGGTTCCGTGTCATTAGTCCTCTCTCTCCCCTACTTATCTCAAGATCTCAGTGCCTCATCCTAAATCTGATGTATAAAGATCAGCACATGCCTTCCTGAGGGGCTGCTAGCATTCTTGGCAAGGTGAGCTGGTAAACAGCAGTGAGGAGCATTAATCCATCCAGTCCACACAGCACAGCAGAGCCCCAGCTCCCAGGTTTCCAGACCTGTGCTCCCACCACCAGAGCATGTTTGCTGTAATAATCTAATCTCCCTCATCATTAATTCTGCACCGGTTTCTCTGTTTTGTTAATAAAATCAAATGTCAGCCTTGCTGTAAGGAGAATGGACTGAGAGACATCCTGCTTTTAAAGGAGTCTGAAGTGTTGTGGTTTTTATTTCATGGGACAGCTGTACCTTTTTGGGTTCCCTCGGCTCCTCTCCAGCCAGAAAGTTGCCCTGCTCCCTCACTACCCAGAAAAGTTTACAAAGAGCTAAACAGAAAAGTTTAAACCTCTCTCCTTTTTACCTAACACCCAGAGAAGTGGATGTTCAGGTAAGGAAGAGAGGCACAAACAGCAGTGATAGGGTGGAGGAGGCTCCTTTACATCCCCTGCAGGCTCACAGAAATCAGAAGTGCTATGGAAAAGGCAAGATACATGGAACTCACAGCTAGACGTTCTAGTATGGGAAGAGTTTGGCCTCCCCCATGAATAAGTGTAAAAGAAGCATTTATCCAAAAGGAAGAAAAGAGACCTCAATGAATGGCATCTTCATTTTCTCTTGAAATAAATAAAATCTTTCTTATTTGGGCCAACAGAACACCCTACAGTGGAAGAGATGGAGGAGGGTGTAGACACATCGATGTAGGTTTTCCTTTGGGTTTCCTGCTGGGGAAATTCCCCCTGGACAGTCTTTATGGCACCTCCACCCTGGGAGAAGGATAAGCACCCCATGGGCAGGACCCCAGGAGCTGGGATGTCCTGTGCACATCACATACTCCAGGATGGCCCGTGGATTTTCTTCTCTAACTTCACTACAGAGAAGCAAGTTAGAGGGAGGTACAGTAATTGCACAATTATAAGCCGCACCTTTTTCATTGAAGAATCCAGCCTACCCCAGTAGTGCGGCTAATCATCAGGTGCGGCTTATCTATGGACAGATCCCAGTGAAATGCCAACCTGGAAGTGAGAGCTGGCCGGGGAGGGCACCTGAGGCTGCCTTTAAAGGCTTCACTGGTCTATGAAAACTGTTTGCAACTTGAGCACCTGACACCAAACCCCACCCTGGCACGATTCTGTTACTAATTTGTTACTTTGTCGCACATGGATCCTTGGTTAAAAAAAAAAAAAAAAGGCGGCTTATATTCAGGTGTGGCTTATATATGGACAAATCCCGTGGTCTACCGGATGTGCGGCTTATAATCATGTGCAGCTTATAATTGTGAAATTACTGTAATTTTCAACAAGCTCATCAGCAGAAAGAGATGCAATGTCTAGACAACTATCTAGGATAAGTACAAAATTCAGGATGAGGAATTCAAGGAGAACTTGGCTCATAATAGAAATGTGGAGTAGCAGAAGTTCTGTGTGGATTTCAAGTGGAATTCAGCACCTTGTGCCCTGCTGTGGCAGACACCTTTCCTTGCAAGGGCATAACGTGCATCTTCTCTGCTCTTTTTTCATGAGCTTCACTCCTACAATTTTTCTTTTTTATTTCACCAAAGAAGAGACATGAAGCACAGGCCAGCAGGGTTTCAAAATCCCAAGGCTGATATTGTAAGATAAGATCAGCTGGTTTAGCAGTCCCATCACAAGTACTTATTTATTTTTTGAAAGAATACAATGGGCTTGTATTGAAGGCTGAAGGTTAGATTCTTCTATCATTTGCAGAAGGCTTTGTCACCAATAAATCTTTATATCATTGCATGGGTGATGGTGAAGCTTCTGTAACCTTTCACAGCACAGTATTGACCACCAAAATAACTTTATCCCAGGCAGCTTCCTACTCATAGGAAGCAGAGCTACCAAATGACAATATAGCTTTTGTGGTTTTGTGCTTTTTCAAGTTTTGAATATGTCCCAACACCAGCTTTCTTTTGTAATCTAATTAGAAATATTACACTTTTTTAAAAAATTATATCGTATAAGATAACTGGCAGTGTTTTTCAAAAGTGCATGGTAAGCTCCTTTTGGATACAGCATGTGGGAAAATGATGGAAAAGATTCATGTTGGTTCTTTTTTATTTTAATGACATGCAAATCATGGTTCCATTTTAGATACTTGGAAATAAGTTCTACAAGTGCTTGATTATGTTTAATAGGGGCTATGCAAGTCCTATCCGGAGGCTGGAATGCAAGCCATAATATGCAGAAGAGATGGGAAGACTGATGACTGATATAGAAGCAGAAATTAAGATCTTCTTTAGTGTTTCTGCTTTCTTTGATTTATTTAACCCTACTTATACAAAATGCAGTTCACTTGGGAAGCTTGTTTCTAGATAAGAAACTCTTTTCCTCTTCCACGGGACAATTCATCTAAACTGACGTTAACACATTTTGATAAATTCAGCCATTTTCACACACACACCGCAAGAAAAAAAAAGGAAATGGAAAAGTGCAATGGTATTTAATGCTTTTTAAAAATTCATTCAGTGTGGAGCTACTGCTTCTCTTCTAAGAACTTCTGTGACTTCAGGCTGTAGGTCACAAGTGTGTGTGTGTGTGTGTGTGTACAAGGACAGTCATGTGCAGTTCACCTCCATGAAACTCTGATAAACATTCTCCAGGACATTTGCAATACTGCACTTTTATGATGGTGATCATCATCTTCATCATCACAGGGAAATCATTGTTCCTAACTCACAAAAATGAGTTCTTACACATTGGTTTGGTGAGCAAGTGGGATTTTCAAGGGCAGTCCAATCAGGCCTTACCAGGCAGAAGCCCATGGCAAGGGTCATTTACACAAGCATTTAATTACACTACTATTAACAGCCATCTCTCTGGTCTCTTTTGTCTCTGTGCCACAAACCAGCTCCACCACTGAGCCCTGTGCTGCTGCAGCAGCTGAACCCTTGCTCACGTGTCAGCACCACTCCAGAGCAGCAGTGTGGCATTGTCTTTAATTCCACATCCAAACAAACCCGAGTGGCAGAACGCTGGCATCCCTTGCACAATGGAATTCCTGGATTTTAGCCAGCCCTCTCTGTGGGATCAGGATGATCCACCACAGCGCAACATTCCTATTAAGTGGGTGACATTCCTCCCAAGCCTTCTTTTATGGATTGAAAGTCTCGCAAGACTTTAAAAAGTGGCAGTGCAAGTCTTGAACATGTCCCTGATGCGGTATCACCCCGAGGCAGAAGCATCCCTTCAGGTGTTATTCCCACTGACAGTGTGTTCTGAGTGCACCTCCATGTAAGCCCAGGGCACAGTAATTTAGTATTTTTTAAAAAAAGTCTTCCTCAGTCCAATTGCTTTTCATTGTTTATGCTCACTGTTAACCATTATCCTCCCAATATCAGTCCAAGAGAATGGTTCTTCCCAAAAGGGGATGGGAAAGCCATCAATAAATGCCCGTTTGCTCTTTGCAGGGCTAAGTGGCATTTCCCAAGGAGATCGTTCAGAAGCAGCACAGGGACTCAGTTAATTGTCCTGTCTTGTGTAATAAAGCCACTCTCCTAATCTGGAGAGCAGCTCTGGGGGTGTCCGTTCTCGTTGGTCATAGCGGGGTGGGGCACAGAGGAGCCCAGCCCCAGTGTTCAGCTGTGCCCTGTGAAGACCCCATCCAATTTCACATAATAGCAGCCTGTAGAGCCTGCACAACTGAATGCCTGCCTCAGAAGCTCATTTACATTTTAAATGAACCTGCTGATGCCTTTGGGCAATCTCGATGGTTGATAGCTTAGCAGTAAAACATACCATTCTTTTCTCCCCTCTAAAATAAACAAACAAATACATCTAGGCATCAGAGCATCCCTTCTCTGGGTAGGTGCTTTATCTCTAGTATGAGGTCTGCATTTTAAAGGCATTTCTAGTTCTTTTAAGCACTTCTAAATCCCTAATATAGGCAGTGGCACTGGTTGTTTTTCTTTCCTCATAAAAACGAAAGAAAACAGTATCATACACACGCACAGAAAAAACCCCTCTTTCACAAACATCCTAGACTCCTTATCATGATCTCCACAGAGGACAACGCACGCTGCCATCCTCTTGCACAGGCAATGCAGTTCACTGTCACAGCACATTCCTTAATACCTCAGTAATCCCTAGAGCTACTTAAAGTAAATTCCACTGGTAATGGGGAGATGAACTGACTGTTAGCAGGTCTCCCCTCCGTGCACCTTGGTTCTAAACAGGATCATTGTGATGAAGATTTGACTACAAACACCCATCAGCCACATTAGGTGAGATGAGCAAGCACAGCTTTTGTGATTAAACCTTCTCTGGGAGATGCCTTGGTTGATTTACAGTGATTGCCCAGACACCAAGCTGAAGGGATTTCTGTTTGCTGCTCATCCTTGCTGCAGTTATGTTTTTAGATAACACTCATTCGTCTTCCACTGGCCAAGTTTTCACCCTGTAGCTTCTCTCCACAGCCTGTATCCTGTTTTTGATTTGCTGCCATTCCTTTCAAGGACATCTGTGTTGCAGATGAGTCTTAGGACAAATAAGCATCAAACTGCCTTCTACTTCTCAGTGTAGTGGCCATGATCAGGAGGGATTGCAGAACTGCTGAGTGAAGATAATAGAAAATTTCACATTTTGCTGTTAGTCTAACACTCACAGCAAGCTGGAGAGGAATTATTTTGTGAATAAACGACTACAGATACACATATAGCTGTTGCTGGTCAGATGATGGCAGCTATACATCTTAAAAAAGTGCCTGCAACTCCCTCAGGAAAGGTGCAGACATAACACAAATTACCTGTGGGCAGACTGAACAGTCCAGGTGATGGAGAGAGAATTAAAGGAATTGTGATGTTTCCCCTGGGAGCCACAACAGCAAGTTGCACAGCTCTCCAGAGAATTAGATGATAAAAAAAAGCAGGAAAAGGGGATCCCAGCTTGACAGATGGATTACACATCTCCTTTGCAGGTCCCCCTGGAGGCTGGTCCCATCCCTTGAGCCAGCTCTTGGGAAACCTGCTGCCATAAATGCCTCTCTCCCAGCATCCGGGGCTGGAGGAAGCACTGTGAAGGATGCTGTTCTGAGTCCCTTGTGCTGCACTCGTGATTTCTGCGGCGTTTAGCACTCTGAAAGGCAAATGTCAGCACAGTGCTTTCTCCATCAGCCACTGCAGAAGAGCTGACACCCTTTCAAGCTTGTCCAAAGAGCACATGCAAGCAAGTGCTGTGCCTTATGGCAGAGGCAGCACTGCTGTGCTGCTGAAAGGAGAGCTTGGGCCAGGCTGTGTGACAGGAAAGCGAGTGGGAAAATGCTGGCTACGCTTTCACCAGAGCCTCCCACAGCAGATGGGCCGAACATTTCAATAAGTCTTCTGAGCAGACGAGCTAAATGCTTCAGACCACATAAGTGCTGATTAGAGAGGCCTTGTGTGCGTCCCCATGCTAACATGTCAACTTTGCAAAAGCGAGAAGGACAAGGTTGCTGTAGTAACAGAAGTGAAGAGAGAAGTCAGTGAAAGGCAAGACAAGGCTTTGAAAGGGTAAAGCTCAAACCCACCTCTTGGTTCTGGCTTTCTAGGGAGACAGAATGGGAGATCACATGCAGATTAAGAGAGTAAAATTGGTTATACAGCCAAACAGAGATTGATAAGAGGCAAGGACTGGTGGAAAGTAGATGTGTGACTTGCAAGGAGAGGGGTTTACAAGAGATCTGTCTCCAGACAGTCTTGCAACTTATTTTCCCCCAAAATACATTTCTTAGTGGGCATGCCAGATTGGGAACAGCACTAGTAGCCCAGAATGTGCTAGTCTTGAAAACCAGCTTTAGCAAGAGAAGGAGGAAATAGTCTGTTTGTTTACTGGAAAGCTTTCCCAGGGCAGCAGCAATCTGCAATATTGATTAAGGAATAAAGGGAACACAGAAAATGGGTATTAATTTGTAAGACGAAGTTAAATGTTTTGCAAGAGTAAAAGTTGGCACAGTTACCTGCAGCTGGTTCTTTGTGATTTAGGAGTGCCTCCTGTGTCCCCCTGCACGGTGCAATCCCCAAATCCTCAGGTTCACCAGCAGGGACTGCCCAGGCAAGACCACAACTTTGGATTTTTTCCAGTTACTACTGATCTGTAGAAGCTGCAGCATATCCACCCACAGTGTGAGGATGGTACGGCACTGGGATCCAGGCAGGAGTGTTTGTGTGGGCAGATGATGAGAGGACAGAGAACAACCTATTACTCACCCACAAATGAGAGTCTCTGATGGGATGTGAGCTGAGAAAACAAAATCCTTGAGGAAGTGACGGAATATCAAATTTGAACATTGGAATGAAAGGTTATAAGCCGTTTCTCTTTGATGCTATCTTTTTCCTCCATGGGACAGAAACAAATGGTTCCAAGTACCCTGTGAGGTCATCAGTTAAAGACAGAAGAAACACATCAGAATGGAATTAGACCTCGTGGGTCAAAACTCGGTGATGAGCTGAGAATTGTGAACTAACAGCAACGTTCAGTCCTGGAATCTGAGCCCTGGCTGAGGCAAGAAACCAAAAAGAGAATCACAAAGAGGTTGGGTCAGCACATCCACTGGCAAGCAGCTCCTGGGGCTAAATAAAGAGCACTTGACTGGATCACTGCACTTGGAACTCGGAGGGAAACATCCTGGTAACTTCTCCCCCTAAAATCCACAACCTCTCCCTTTTCCCCTGGGGCCTGCAGAGCTGGTGTTCCTTTTCTGCAGGGGAAGGTTTTCTTTTTCAATTCTCCCTTTCTCTCCCAATTCGTGGTTTTGATCAGGAAAGTGGAAATTGGAGGAGATGCTCATCTCAGCTGCGGAAATGTTCCTGACAGTGCAGTATCACATGCATTTGTCAGTCCTGCTCTCAGCAGCTAAAGCAAAGAGGCTCCATCACTTTTGCTATGGCAACCACTCCATGCACTTTAGTTAAACTTCACTTAACTTCTTTTGCCTTGGTGATACTCAGCTGGAATTGTCCTTCCCATGGTCAAAAAGACTGCAACAGCCACTCTCAATTCCACCTGTACGGAGAGAAATCGAAGGCTCAGCCAGCCCAGCCACTTCGACAGTGCAAACTGCCTAAATTAAAACATCTGCAGTGTCTTTACCTAGACAAATAAATCCAAATTAATTCAATCTTACAGAGGAAAGTTTGCTTATTCGTTAAACAGAGTAAAATGGTGAGTCAATTTGTAGACACCTGGGCTGGAATCAGCCTTCTGACACTGCAGTGTGAAACTGGCAGCCCACGTTTAGAGCAAGCTGAAAGAATCTCACTCGTCCATCTTCCAGACAAACAAAGAAGGAAGGAATCAATTTTAAGGTGTCTCCATCTCTTTTGGGGGAGGGTAATGAGTCATCAAGGAACCTTCTTCAGAGTTCACCTTTTCCATCCCATTTCTGAGTGAGTCTCTTTCCAAATTTCTGAAGATAAGTAACTCTTCCTGTACTCCTGTGTCAACCCCTTCCTCCCTGCCTGTGCTAGCCTGTCATCTGTCTTGTCTCCAAGATATTCCTTATCAGGGAATGATTAATGGCACAGTGATGTCAACTGGAAAATATCCCCAAACCTGGTTATCATTGTCTTAGATGTCTATCACCCCAAACTCCTGATTCTTTGGAGCTATTTTATGAAGAGGAGCATGTAAACTTATCCTGCTGCTGGTGAAACAGAAAAGAAATTTAGGAACTATTAGCCTTTGAGGCACAAACTATAAGTAGTGGCATTTCTGTTAATTCTCTTAGAGTCATTGCATTTACTTCCTGCTTTGTTGTTATTTAATCTGTTTGTATTATTCATACATTTGAATGTCACATGGTTGAATTTGATCCGAATTACTTCCCAATAAATCATGGCTAACCTTAGGGAAATTAGAGGTGTGCTGGGGAGTTCAGATGAAATAATAATTTCTGAAAGCTTTCTTCCAGTGAAATTTCTCTCCCCCAGAGGATCTGGGGAATGCATGCAGGCAGTTTAAAGCCTGGGGATTAGACTCTTTACAATGTCCGAGTCCAGTTTGTTTTATTCTTCCAGTCATATTGCCAGTCCACTCCTGCACGGAGTTTCACCTGGTGATAAATAGATTTGCCTAGAATTACAGATTGCTTTGCAGCCTGGATTTTTGTAAATCTCAGAGACAAAGCAAGAGGTAACTGTATATATATATTTATACATACGCAAATCTTGTCTGCAACTTTGCTCACACCTTGAGTTGCACAGCTTTAATATTGATGCTGCTGAGGTATTGAGATTCAGTGGCTTCAAGTCCTTGAGCACCAACTCCGGATTGTGCAGAAACCATTGGTGGCACACTAGTGTGTGCAGGTGCTGGTGCCGTTTTCTTCCTCATGACTTTGCTGGTGCTGAAGGGCTCCTGGTGCTCCAGCTCTGGATTCCAAGCAGACACAGTGTCACCTAGAGGAGAAAACATGGTCATGCATACCGAGATACAAAGGGAATATGTATTTTAGGGGAATAAACGTCCCAAATGAAACCAGTGTCCGTACTAAGGTAGGTTTTCCTTCCTCATTATCCTTCTGTGTTGTGTGTGTGCGTGGGCACAGGGCATGGCATGAAGGTTTCTTGGGAAACTCCTTTGTGATAAACCATCAAGAATATCTCAGTGATCTGGGTCATTTATGTCTTTCTATTATCTCCTCCTTATATCCCTTCTCAAGAGCACCGCGGGCTAACAATAACTTTGATACTTCAGTGCCCGGTTTGAAATGTAGAAATAGCTCAGATAGTGAATTATTCCTTTGTAATTGGAGACAAGAGCCAGCAGGAGCCAGAAGGAGGATGATTGGCTTGCATTCACGTTCTCCTTCTAAAGGCCCTGCTGTTTCTTTGCTTCTACTGTACAGGAAGCAGACAAGCTGTTATTTCTCGTTGTTGAGTACAATAGGGCTTGGAAGAAATGTGTTGGGTTAATATTAACTGACTGTATTGAAAATCTTGGCAGACTTAACTCAGTCCTGTACCTTTGCAAGATGTGATAGATAAATGAATTATTGAGCAGTTCACTGCATGGGAGGTATTTCAGTCCTGCTGTAGAATAAAAGATCTTTCCTCCATGGGCATTTCAGAGCATCATGCTGGTTTTGGCCAAAGTTTCCTTGTGCATGTTCCTGCCATCCAGCCTCTTCTACTTTTGGAGAGCTGGTATTATTTGTCCCCACAGATGGATATATTTATTTTATAAAGCACCCAGACAACTCACTGGCATTTATACTTCTTAATGATAGGCATTAGGAGAGCATTAAACATAGTGGTCCTGGGGTTAGTCGCTTGATTGCGTGTTAGGATTTCATGCCGTGTAGGAGGGGGAAATGAGGAGTAACAATAACACAGCTTCAAAATATGCTCTTCAGTGAATGTAAGAGCAGTTCCAAAAAGGCTCTCATGTGGGGGAGGCATTGACACAAGCCTGGCAGGAAAGGTGATCACAGTCCAGAATCGATTGTGCCCAGGTCCTGGAAGATAAACATCCATGAGCAGGGGTAACTTTTCATGAGGGAGTTCTTCCCTGAGAAATGCAGATGACAGACTCATTTGGAGAGCATTTCTTGAGATTAAATCAGCTGCCTCCAGGCTTTGGAAACAGCATGTTATTTAGATATTACCTCCTGGGAAAAAGGGTTTAGGAGACCTTTTGTTTAAAAGTATTTGCTTTAACCAAGCCCTGTAATTACAGTCAGAGGACATGCTAGGATCACATACAAAGGTCACAGGAACCCCACTTTTTTAAATCTAAGAAAAATAAAGGTACTACTGGTACAAAGAAAACTGAAAAATAACAGAGGATAACCCTGAAAAAATATTCCATTCAAGATGCCAGAGTTACAGATGTTCTGCATTACAGAGTTTCAGGATCACTGTTAGGGGACATGGAAGGTCTTGAATGTGCATGAGAGGAGAAAGAGCAAATCCAGTTTTCCTGCTTCCCATTAATAGAGAACAACTCTCAGATCTCATCTCTGCCAGCTACCTGCTCTTGGCAGGCACTGAAATCATGGCATAAATGTTCTGCTCTATAGCAGGACATATGAGTAACTCAACAAAAAAATCTCAATCCTTACAAGGTGACAGGGAATTTTTTAATTATCTTTTTCTTATTATAAGCCACTGAGAGTTCTTAAAGGTTAGGTTTGGCTCAGCAAGCGTGAGTTTTTGCAAAGAAGCACCTCACTTGTTAGCTGACACAAGAACAACTCCAATTTCCATTTAAAGGACATGAGTAAGAGGTCATACAGGCAAACAGAGCTATTAATCATTGTATTTATTATAAGATTAGACACAAGGCTGAGATGTGCTGAACATGAGCTGATCACTTGCAACCTCCATTGATGTGAGGGGTAGTTTGCAGGATTTTGTGCCGCTCTGGATTGGAACTTCCAGTATCAAGATTGTTTTAGAATTCTGCAATGAATAGTTTTGAAGATGATTTGGTGATTGGTTCCTGTACTGGGAGCTTGTTTGCCCAGACACTGCTTGTGCTCACTCTGTAGTTGGTGGGATTCAGTCACCTGCAGCATAATATTTAGTCTCCATAAGAACAGCAGACCTGACTTACAGATGTCTTTAACATCTGGTACATCAATTCATTTCAATTCAGAATCCTCTACCCACTCAGCTGCCCCTATCCTGATGACTTGGAAGAGTCACTCTGTGCAGGCCATAAAATCATAATTATGCAGGTGATTGCTGAGCACTTGTATGCAGTGGGCTACATGCAGGAACTCCCGCAAACATGGTGGTATTTTAAAATCCAGCACTTTTGTGCTGTTATTGTTGAGATAAAAGTGGACACCTGCAGAAGAAAGGGGATGAATTGGTTCAGATCTTAATGCTCAGAAGCATCTGGCTGGACTATACATGAGTTTGTTAAGAGTTTACAAAGTTTCTTCAGTTGTTATCATGGCAGGGGGAGAAACATATATTTTATAATCAGATATGATCGTATTCCTGGACTGGTGTGCTCCTGTAGCTTAATAGGCACAGGAACCCCCTAATTCCTTACTCATAGCAAGCTAATTGATAGTGGGTTGGGGACTGTGCTTAGCATATGACAAACTTCACATTTTAGGAAAGGGAGAAAAGTAGAGAGCAGAAATCCTATTAAGTCTTGTCCTCCACTAACAGCGGACATACTGCGCATCAAATCCTCTGCTTGTGTGTTAATCACCCTAGTCATTAAGCAGTGGAAGCTGATTAAACAAAAGTCACTCAGAGGGTCTGATGATGGAGGCTGTGTTAAGTTCCAAAGCAGATCAAATTAGATGGCTGGATAAGTATTTGCATACATGAAGATTAACTAGCCCTTTCTTTTGTAAAGATTCAGGCAGTATCTTTCAGAGTGATGCATCAGGATGTTAATCATATTCTCTCATGATTAGTTCACTTATATTTCTAATATTGCAGGTCTATATCTACAAACTAAGAGATGATACTTCATTAAAAAATCATTACTTAATACATGTTAGGTAGGTGTAAAGATTGATAGGAAGGTTGTCCCTTTAAAATCAACATTCATGGAACAGTTACAGCTACATTTTGTTTTGCCTTAGATTCAGGAGTCATTGAGATCTAAATCCCCAGTTTAGATTAGAAATTAGATGTGCTCAGTGTCCCGAGTCATCCAGACCCTCTGTTATCTGTGTGGTGTATTAATGCCACTGCTGTTGTTTTTCAGAGCAGGGGTTATCCAGTCTTGCATTGCCATTTCAAGTTGCAACCAGAAAACTTGTGGTGCCAGTTCAGGTGCAGGTAGGTAACTGTCTTGGTTTGAAAGAACAAGTGTCTGCTAAGAAAGGCAGGAACCTCTCTTTGAAACGGAGAATGTAAACCCCCTTCCCTTCAAATTATTATAATTCTGAAATGAAGGGACTTTCAAGCAAATATATGGGAATAGGAATAACAGTTCTTTACTAGGAAAAATTAAAATAGAAGTACAGTATTACAAAGAACAAATCCAAAAACCTGACAGTCAGGATACAACCTGACACCCCATCAGTCAGGGTGTTGGTAGCAGTCTCATTAAATGGTGGCTGTATCCTCCTGCAGTGACAGATGTTGTTCAGTTAAAGCAGTAGAAGGGTACAGTTTTCCTCCAAAGAAAAAAGATGAGAAAGGTTCAGTTTTCCTCTGGAATCCAGTGAAAAAAAGGGCTCCCTTCTTGTTCCAAATCTCAGATTTTATCTAGGTAGGAAAGGCTTGGCTCCTCTCCAGCCTCTCCCTCTCAATGGGATGCAGTAATTTTATCAGTCATGCAGTGGGACTCAATGGCCATTAACAGGAGATATCGCCCTGGAGGAAGGATGAGAAAGAACACTGCCCCACCTGGTTTCAATGGATGGCCCATTAGCAGAGAATATCTCCCACGGAGATCAGGATCACTGCCCCACCTAGTTTCAACACATAGTAATAGAATACACACTTTTGGTCGCATCTAAGAGAGTAACCACATACAGAACTATTTGTACTATTTCCTAGTGTTTCCTGTGATGCTTCTGACACACTGGACATTCAGGGATCCCACTGAAATCTGTGCAAGCTGCATGTCTTCTGCCCCTTGTGCAGGAAAGGAGGTGCTTCTGGCACTTCCAGCACAGAGCATCACCTGTGAGTGTTTGTGGGAGGAACACTGCCCACCTTCATGCCCTCGAGAATGAGAATTTTTGCTGTGCACTTCTCACAGGCAAATAAACAGGAAGCACTAAGCAGGAAAACGTCTTTCATTTACTTCCAGCAGGAGAATATCTGTGTGTAATTATGGTCAGAACGTGTCACCTTTGCCAGTATATCCATAGTAACAGGTCTGTATCGTCCTGTGCAGCAGTGAGTTCCCACGTGTTGTAAGATATTTAAAAAATAACAGCAAAAGAAGTGACAAAACACAGCCATTGGCAGGTACAGGCAGCAAAGTAGGGGGGAAAAAAGAGAGCAGCCATAAAGCTTTATCATTCCTTTCCTGCAGAATAAATTCAAATGCACTCTCCCCTATCAGTTTTAGGCAGACAGATGACAGATGCCTGCAGACTAGAAAGGCTCGATAATATTGCATTATTATTATGGCTCCTTTAGAGAGGATAACATTTCAACTATTACAATGACTTGCTTTGTACTGGCTCATTGTTAACGACCTACTTTATCACCATCAGTAACCTGAATAGCAGAGCTCTCTCTGGGTATGGTAATCGAGAATCGATTTGCAGCGGAGCTCAGCCTGCCTGCTGGCTGGGATGAGGAGTGACTTCCAACCTGCTCATTTTTCTTTCTCCCTTAAAAGCTGGTTAGGAACGGACCAGTATCACCTCACTGGTACATACCTGAGTCTCTCTCACTGGAAAATAAGCCTGTGTCATGCTTCTGGGACGAAACCTTGTGAAAAATCCTGGTCTATCAGGATTTGCTGTCAGACTGCAAGTAGTTGACGCAGTCAGTAACTCTGACAGGTATAAAGAGCTGAGAAAATATCTTCCTGGGAGAAAAACCCTTTTGCATTATTACCCAAACACTAAATATCCCTTTTGGTGGGCTAATTGCTGGGTCCATCAGAATTCAGGTTCTTTCGCCACAGTGTACACAAAGGATCACTAACTACTTCTTGATCCTGACAATATTATCCTTTCAACACACTTTTTTTTTCAATTTCTCTGGTAGGAATAGGTCTCAGCACTGAGCCTCTGTCACTGTATTAAGCATGGCAATCAATAATCAGAAAATCTTACAGGCTTATCACATAACCAAACTGAAAAGCTGAGGGTGGTTCTCAAATCAGATTTGAGCTGTCTCCAGTCCACTGAATCACTTGTGTTATGAAAGGGAGGCTGGTTACCTTCTGCCTTCAAAGAGAAACAGAAGTTCCAGATGTCTGTTTTTCTACAACAGGAGATGTTCTTTGAAGACTGCATGTCCCAGTCTGAAATCTGACAGATAATCTCCAAAGCAGTGTGTTACAATAGATGTCATCTGTATTCTTGTCCCCAAACACCCTCTAAATTCACACCCTCTGAATACTCAGGATGTCAAGAGACTCTTTAATTCACCTCCCTGCCCTTGGACACAGATCCATCCCCTCTTCTGAGCAGAGGTTGAAAAGTTGCCCATTTTGATGTCACTGAACAGCTCAAGGGTTCTGCTCAAAGAATCAGTGAGCAGAGGCATTTTCTAGGTTATTTTTGTGCGAATGATTGGGTTCTTCTGAAATGGACAGAAAGTACCATCTCAGGAGCTTCCTGTCCTTACAAAGATCAGAGAGTGTGACAGTAGTTTCTACAGCAATAGAGAGAAAGCTTGGATTACCTCTCAGGGCACTGAGAATATGACCTGAACCTCAATATAACACAGCTGAAATGCTTCCCACTCAAAAGAAAGAAAGATGTTGCTACCTAGTGGTAACTCACTGTCCTATGAAATTTTGTCCCACCACTGTCAGTGGGACCAGGGCATGACAATCTGCAAAAGCACAGAAATATTGATTCTGGATACAACAGAAATCCTTCCACTTCTAGGGAGGCTGGTGGAGAGCAGGCACAGTTTGAGCTGCTCCAGTTGGTCCCTCAAGGCTTTGTTTACTTTGTCACTGGATAGATCCCTGCCAAAGCACCAAGGAGAAAGAAAGTCATGGCTCATAATTGCTCGTTATGAATTGTTACAGCTCCTTGAGTCCAGTCAGCATTTATGAGCCAGTCTTTCAGCACTGGCATTATGAGATGTATTTATTCCATATTAATTAGTGAACACATTTGGGATTAGTGAGCATCTTCGTCTTGGGATATTAGACTTCCAGAGAAGCTGCTCACCTCAGGCAAAGATATCCCCCAGTAAGCAGATCCCACTGGGCAAAGCTCATTAATTAATCAAAAGCTCTGGATTAGCATTTTGAAGCCAGGCATGGAAGTGACCAGCTAGGAGTAGCTGAATAAAAATTAAACCTGACTGCCTCATGACAGCAGCACACAGCTGCACTGTCACCATTTCCCTTCTGACTTCTCCATTTCCCCATGAGGATATTCAGCTTCTGCAGAATCTGTCAGGTGTTCTTTAATTTCCTTTAGAAAGTCCTGGTAGTGCCTGTAAGAAAAGGAGGGAAGGGGGAATTTGGCAACACAAGGAAATGACAGTGCCAGAGGTGGCTGGAAAACACTGTCAGTTTTAAGACTGTCATCCTAGAGACTTCAAGGAGATTTTAAGCTCCTTAATGGGAGCAGTCTTAAAGAGGGTGATATTATAAAGTGTTTAGAAGGAGAAAAGCCTTCTGTTACAGAGAACTTACATAATGCTGACTCAGCTTGTCTGATGCATGAGGCAAACAGAGGGTTGGCAGCAAAATGGACCCGCTGCAACCACAGTGCCCTGGTGGGGAACTGCCAAATACTGGTGAGCAGGAGGTGATGGGGGATTTGCAGATGCTGATCACAAAGGAAGTTTTAGATCCTGGCAGTTCTTTATAGGCACACAAATATTTACCATTCTGTTCTGTCTGTGGTGGAGTGGTGAAGCCTCAGCCTTGGTTCAGGGAGATGAATGTCCCACTGCAGTCAATGGAGTTTGAGCCTCCTTGCACTGGCCAAAGTGAAGTTTTATACACATCCCCCAAGGTAATCTCATACTCTTATGGATTAGCCTCTTCTCTAGATGACTGCTGAGAGCGGTCACCTTCTTCTTGTCTGTACTCTATTTTTTATCGAAGGAAAATTCGAAAGTTCCAGGGAGTTCAGACAGACTCATTCCTTTTGTCCCTCATCTTGGAATCTCAGCTTTCATGACCACAAGTGAAAGGTGCAGATTTCCCTGTGAGGCCCTGGTAATCATATCTGTATCAGCAAAATGGACACTGCTCCTGTCCAGCCCATGAGCATGACCTGGCTTCTCCTTGACCTGCAAGCAAACATCTCCAGTGCTGATTTAAGGGTTCTGTGTTACGACTCTTGGCTCTGCTTGAGGCAGTGCCTGACATGCCCTGCTTCAGCACCTCAATCAAGAGAAAATCTCAAATCAGACAGATGGATAATACAGTCAAACCTCAAAACTGATTGAGCCACTGCCTAATGAGTTTTCAGTTTAAGCAGACATGACAGATTAAGGATATGAAAAAGACTGCTTTTCCTCTTGGATCCCTCTATTCATTCTGTCAGAGAAAAAGAAAACTTTAACTGATCTAAAACCCCATCAAGTTTAATATTGGGCTGAGGGAGATGAAGACCTTGGTGTCAGCCCTGGCTTCTGTGACCGGGGCCAGCAGTGGCCAGGGCTGGGATGTCCTCTAGTGGAGCTGCAGGAAAGAAACTCAGCTTTCTGGAAAGAAGCTGATAATGGCTTCCCTAAGCATTGCTTTGGCTTCCTGCAGAGAGAAGTCTGGAGAGTTGCGGATATTTTTGTCAGTTGTTAAATTCAGCACACTGTTGCCATTACGGGGCTCTCTGAGAGCGCAGCGTGAATCCTGCATTGCAACTCTGGACAAAGAGAAGCGCTTGCCTTGCCTGCAAGGAGCAGAGATAATGCTGCTGCATTTCCCCAGGGGCTGTAAGGCAGATCTGAGGGGCTGTGGTGCCAGGGCTCTCTGGGTGCTTTGAGCTTGGCTGGTGTGCAGGCACAGAGCTCTGGCTCCGTGTGAACGCCTCCCCACTTTGGCATCAAACAGTGGATGGGGCAGGCAGTCCAACTCTAAACAGGATCGTGGTCACACACATGGAGCAGAAAGCTTCAGGGAAGTTCAGCCTAAAGCTTGGGTCACAGCAGCACATTTCACCTGAGGTGGGAGGATAGATTTAACCCCGGCCAGTTTTTTAAAAGCCACAGTCAATTGGAGTTGCCAAATTCAGCTGGTGCCTCTGTCTGAGGAGAAAGTGATGAAAACTCTGGTGTTATATTGCTCCATAGGAGAAGAAATAGGTGCAGCCTGAGGAAGCCAAGACTTATTTTTAACCCAAAGTACTTAAAATTAGTTCAACTTGAAGTAAATATTCCACTACCCAGCCTGCTTTGTTAGTAATGCAAGAGTAATAGAAAAAATATATTGACAGAACTGTATCTGCAGAGCAGAGAGCAAAGCCTGCCTGTGCTCACAGGGAAGACTATTACCCATTGCTGCAAGAGTGTTTTTCAAAATGGTTTATAAAGCATCAGCAAGTCTTTAATTTAACTGTGTGCCATTATTACATGCTGAGTGTGGTTTATTATTGTGCTAATAAACCATAAAGAAGACTCTATAACTTCATTACCACAGTCAATTGCCATGTGCAGTGTTAATTTGCCAACAGATCATTAATTGCCGGTACTCGCTGCAATGTAGGCATAAAGCAAAACTATGGGGCAGAGTTTCTTTTCCAGATTCTGTTCTGCTGACAGCAGTAAGGCTGAGCACACAAGAAATAGCTGTGATTTGCCAGCAGAAAGGCTTAGGAGAAGGAAACCAAGGTGGTTTCCAATCCCAGCAGTAGAATCATGGAATCAGAGAATAATTTGAGTTGTAAGAGACCTTTAAAGGCCACCTAGTCCCTCACCCCTGCCATGGGCAGGAATATTTCAATTATATCAGGCTGCTCAGAGCCCTGGCCAACCTGACCTTGAACATTCCCACTAGTGGGGTATCCTGTGCCAAGGTGTTAGCACCCTCATCATAATAAATCTTCTTTATAGCTCATCTAAATCAACAGTCCTGTGCTTTAAAATCATGACCCCTTGTGCTATTGCTACAGGCCCTACTAGAAAATCTCTCCCCATGTTTCTTATAGGCCCTCTTTAAGCAGTTGAAGGTTACAAAAAGGAATCCCCAGTGACTTCTGTTCCCCAGGCTGAACAACCACCAGTTCCCCCAGTTCTGTTCTCTCATTATCCCCTGACTCTTGGCCCAATAAAGGCAGTTTTCAAATAAAATCAGATGTATTCTGATTTGTACCTTTAAGAATCCATGTTCTACAGTATTCAAGGATTTCACAAATGTAACTGAGGAGTTGCATTTTTCCATAGGGGGAAAACCAAACCAAAATATCTCATTTGGCTGAAATAATCTCTTCAGTGAAATGCTAAACTGCATTGTTATTTGGTCTATTTTGGGGGATCTATTTTGGTTTGATCCCTCCTTATCTACCTAACAGAGAGCACCACATGCACATATATAGTTGTATATATATTGACCTCCATGGTCAACAACAGCTTAAAGTGCCTTGGGAAAGCTGCTGGTGTAGGAAAATGCAGCTTAATGCTGACAGAATGACAAAACATTTTGCTTTTGAAATAGTGGAAATGCCAAAACACCCATAAAAAGCTCAGATCTTGTGGGAAGTTCATCTTTTGCCCGATTCACAATAAATCTAAACACTGGAATTTTATCTGGGGATGAAATTCCAAATTGTACTCTGCTGCATCAGTGCATTTTTTCCAGTTTCAGAGCAAAAATGTAATGGTCCTGATGCTGCATGTGGTGTAGCTGTCTCTCTTAATGATGCTATTAGAACAGGGAATGTTTTAATGCTCACTTTCCCTGGAGATAAACAGTCCCACTCAGTTCAGGTGCAATGTGGGGTTTATTAAGCTTCACAGGAGGTGATCTTTAAATTCCCATCCAGATTTGCCAGCGTACTAATGTCCTGATGCAAAGGTTGTCTTACACTTTATTACCTGGGAGTCTGAAAGGCTGTAAGGTGATAAAAACTTCCTGCCAGAGTCAGTGTGGGGTATTCCTTTACTTATGCACCCCAGAGGATTTATAGAGTGGGATTTGATGCTGTGAGACAGAAATGGAAAATCTCTCTGCAGCTCTCAGCACCCTGAGGTGGCCCTGAGCCCTGTTCTGAGAAAGACCTGGTGTCCAACTGGGAAGTTTCTGTGGCTCTGATGACAAGGTGGAAATGCAACACCGTGGTCAGCTTTACCCTGAGGCTTGTTCCTAATTAGTAGGAAGGGGAAAAATACAAGTGAGAGAGTGCCTGAAAGTTTAAGGGCATTAATTGCCTCCCAGCTGTCAGGGCAGTAATTAAATTCATCTTATTGACTTCAACTTTGTTGTGATTATGTGAAATTAATCTTCAAGCACATGGAAAGCTTCCACTGCTGTCTGTTTTAGTGCTGAAACTGGCAAATCCCAAACAATATGCAGAGAAGCATGGGCATGTATCTGGCAGTCACCCAACTAAAAATGTCAAGTTAGAGAAATGCAATTAAACTTTTTTCCTGGTTTGCTTTTGTGCATTGTTTTTCCACTTGTTTTTTCTCCCAACCAGCCTAAAACTATGTCTCTCTGGAAGGGCAGAAACTCAACTGACAAATCATTTGAGAAGGTCACAAAAGTCCAGTTGCAATTCCTTCTCCCGATCCTTAGCTCAAGCTGGATTAGATGTAAAGGATTACTTGGAAATTTCGGCTCTCAAAGAACAAATCCCTCCTGCTTTTTAACTTTTGATTAGTGCTGTCAGCCTCCCGGTGCTGTGCATCACACACAATTAAAAGCAGTTTCTGCCCCAGAAAGCTGGAACTCAAACCCCCTGCTTAGTATGCAAATGCATTACCTGACTTGTGCATATGTGTTAAAAATTTATGCATCAATGTAGTCAGTGAAAGCTTGCTATTAACATCAACTAGTACTCTAAGCCCTTTTTATGTAAGTGAGGTGTTCATAAATACTTTCATGCATTTTACATCCCTGCTTTCAGAAAATAATGTCATTTTCCCATGAATATATAAATATCCCTGTAGCTGCAGTTACTGTATTAATTAAATGATGTTCACTCTAAAGCAGGGATGTACCAAGCAGTAATCGATGGGGTTGGTGCTCGCATCTAGGCAAAAACAATGTTTATTATCTCTGCTTGCTGCTTTTAGCTACTAGGTTCCGCCTATGTGAATTTGATGAAACTGCCAGCATTATTTAGCTTTTTCTATTATGTTTTGGTGTCATCTTTGAGAAGCTAGAAACCTCAGTAACCAAAACCTGCAGCAAGAATAACCCACTTCTCAAGACAGGAGGTAATCAGGTACCCCATGATATGTGAGATCTATATGGAGGGAAAAACCAATGAAACCTCTATTGTGTGGACAAGAAAGCAGCAGAAGAGCAGCAGAAATCAATATTGTTTCTCTCCTGAATGTGAACACTGAGTTAATATTGTTGCATTCACTGAAGGAGTCACTGCAGGTGAACTGAATGCCTGAACTTCCCTGCAATCAGTGCTCCTTTGTGCCTGCTTTAACAACAAAGAAATTCAGTGGAGGATGTTCTTTCTCTTACCCTTGGAGTGAGCAGTTTGCATAATAAGGGAACCAGGATGAAAGAGTTTGTGGTGCTGAATTTGCTATGTCTTTGCAGCAATATTCACTAGCCACTACCAAAGCACTGATCCCAGAGGTGCTGCAGCTGTAAAAGGTACCTGGAAGCTGTGTATCCACGATGGAGAGCACTAGGAAGTGCTGGGATCTAGCTGGGTCCTCTCCAACTCCCCAAAAATTTGCTCAGGTATATTGCTCCATGGTCTGATTGACTGAAAAATCCAGAGCCCTCTTATCTGGATATTCATCCCCTCTTCTTTGTGGTACCTACCTGATGCCCAAGCTGGTCAGAGGTTTCATCATGTCCTAGATTAGAGGACAGGTGTTTCTTAAGAAAGGCAGGAGCCTCTCTTTGATGTAAACCCCCTCTCTCCAAATTATTATAATTTTGAAATTAAGGGGCTCTCGGGCAAAGATATGGGAGTTAGGAATAACAGTTCTTTACTAGGGAAATTAAAATAGAAATATAGTACTACAAAGAAACAAACTCCAAACCCTGACAGAGTCAGAGTACAACCTGACACCCTGTCAGGCAGGGTGTTGGGAGCAGTCCAGTTAAATGGTGGCTACAGTCTTCCTGCAGTGACAGATGTGGTTCAGTTGAAGCAGTAGTCCTGTAGAAGAAAGGGCTACCTTAGTGTCCCAAAATCTCTGGTTTTATCTTGGTAGGAAATTTTGGGCTCTTCCCCTGGCTGGAATAACTTCCAATGGGATGAAGTAATTTTATCAGTCATCAGTGGGACTCAATGGGCCAGTAGCAGAAGGTAATTCTCTAGAGGAAGGATGGGTTGTGAAAAGATAAAGAACGCTGCCCCACCTGGTTTCAATGGATGGCCCATTAGCAGAATATCTCCCACGGAGATCAGGATCACTGCCCCCATCCTTAACAGAAGGTGATAGAACAGATACTTTTTATCACATCCTGTATTGTAACCCAAGACACGTCAATACCTGCCACTGCAGGCTGCACAAAGGCTTCACAGGATTCCTTTGGGGGTAAATATTTGACACCAGTCTGGATGATGGAGAGCCCTACTGACACTTTTCCCCTTCAAGAGCCACATTCAGTCCTGTGACGCTGTGTTACAGCACATAGCCCCTGTTCCCTGTCTCTAATACAGGTTATGCTGTATAAAATATGTCAACTGAGAGAGAGCAGAGCTCAATTTTCCAGAGCTTGTATTACAAGGAGAGGGTTTGCACGTGAAGGCAGTTCTGGATGCACAGCCTGGCTGCTGACGTGGCCAGCCTGCTTCTGAAACCATTTATTTTCCTGACTTACAGTCTAAATTTGCAGAAGTCCCAGTACAAACTAAAAACACTGGGGTATTTTTACCCTTCTGGAAACTGAGAATTCTTAATAAGCTGAGTATTAGCCATGATTAATTCTTCTGCCATTGGCTGCACACCTGGCAAGCATCCCAAACCGCAAGCTTGTGTTCTAGCTTAGGGCAACTCTTGGCCTTGCTGTTTGTCAGCTCCCCCTGAAGGGAAGAGCCACGAGGAATTACTGCCAACACCTGTAATACTGCAGGACAGAAGTCTCCATCAGCAGAAAGAGATGAGACTCAGATAAATCTTCTTTCCTTCATTGACTACATCATCCAAAATTTCTCATTTGCATTTCAGAAGGAAATGCATACTTAACCAGGTGGCTGGAGCAGCATTAGATCTCTGGGTACGCCTCTAAGAAATGATAGTAAACTATAAGGTTTTGCAAAATTTAGTTAAAGTGCCTGTATCAGGGAAGGTCAAGAGTGCCCTGTTAGGTCAATCTCACCTGGCTCCTTTCCCAGAAAACCTGACCTGTTTAACCAGGGTTCTAAGGAGCCTAATTGCCAGGAGCTGTCTCTGCAGCCTGTAGATAGAACCTGTAAAAACAAGGAATGGCCCACCTAAGGTGTGGTATAAGGAGAATTGAAATGAAGATTGTAAGACACAGTGTGGAGGGTGAGGGTAGTGAGGGAAGAGAAACCACTGCAAAGTGTGTTATGTTCTGAAGGAAGTGCTGAGGTTCCTGGAGTTCAATGTCCCAAGACCTGCTGACACCTTCTTTAGCAGAACTTGCCTAGGACTTTGGATGGCCTAGGGCATCCAAAATCGCTGAGAAAAAAATTGCAGGCCTGGGGTGCAACCTAACTCCTCATTTTGTGACCAAAACTAATTTCCTCATGCCATTTGACTATGCTCAGTTGAAAGTCCTCTGATAGGTGCAGCCATCACAGAAGATTCCTTAGGTTGTAAATCTGAAATCTCATACCTACTCCACAAACTTTTCAATTCACCCTCACACCCAGTCCTGCATCCCAGGAGAGGAGGGCACCACAGCTGCAGTTGCCTCATCAGGGTGTGCTGCTGGTATCAAAACCCAGCTGGAGCAGCTGAGGCTGGGGGGATGTCTTGGCTTGCAAAGCAGGATGTGACCAAAAGTATGTATTCTATCATCATCTGTTCAAACCAGGTGGGGCAGTGTTCTTTATCTTTTCCATAACCCATCCTTCCTCTGGGGAGATGTCTCCTGTTAATGGTCATTGAGTCCCACTGCATGACTGATAAAATTACATCATCCCATGGGGAGAAGCTCCAGCCAGGGGGAGGAGCCAAGCATTTCCTACCTAGATAAAATCTGAGATTTGAAACACCAAAGCAGCCTTTTCCCACTGGATTCTACAGGAAAACTGAACCTTTCCACATCACCGCTGGACCTTCAGAGGAAAGCTGCACCTTCTACAGGAGCACTGCTCCAACTGAACCACATCTGTCATTGCAGGGGGATGCAGTCACCATTTAATGGGACTGCTGCCAACACCCTGACTGACGGGGTGTCAGGTATTCTGACACTGTCAGTGTTTTGAGTTTGTTTTTCTTCTGTAATACTGTATTTCTATTTTAATTTTTCCTAGTAAAGAACTGTTATTCCTATTCCCATGTCTTTGCCTGAAAGCTCCTTAATTTCAAAATGATAATAATTTGGATGGAGGAGGTTCACACTGTGCATTTCAAGAAAGGTTCCTACCTTTCTTAACAAACACCTGCCTTTCAACAGTGCTCTGCCCCCTTCCCAGCGGTTCTGACTTTCTGTGCTGCCAGGAGTCCTGGAGCCCAGCAAGGTGCTTGCAGCACAGCACAGGCAGATGCTGCCCAGGAGCTCCAGGCTTCTCCCTCCCGGAGCTGGCAAGATGGATCCTGGGATCTTCTGGGTTATGAGGATCTTAAATACAGATTTCCCCTTACCAGGCTTCTTCTACCGTCCTCGTTAAAAACCAGGAAAATTACTGACCCTAAATTTAATCTCCAGGTTAATTTTTTAACCCCAATTTCTGTCAGAACTATTTATTTTAGACTGCTCTATTATATTTTGAGCTGTGCTGACAGGCGATAGTTCTGGAATAGCGAAATGTCTTGCAACCATGGTAACACAATGTACTCATTGCAAAGTTTTCTGATATTAAAAAAAAAACATTTTGCCACAATCTTGGCCATTACATTTCCTATGATATTCCAAAGCTTTTTGTTTGAATGCACAGAAGCCTTTGAATGATCAAGATACATTGCAGAGAATCACTCTGACATGATAGACAGCATTTGCACCTGGAGCATATGATAGGAAAAAGCCCGAAGGAATCTGCTTTTGAATGCTATCAAACTGGAAAAATTGGACCTATCATCATTAAAGAGTGCTTTTGTTCTGGTCCATTGTATTATTCCCTTGCTACAGATACATACATAGATAATGAAAAGTGTTTTTATAAATACATTAACAACAAAAAGAGGGCCGTGGAAAATCTCTGTCCTCTTTTGGACACAGTGAGGAACATTGTCATCAAGGATGAGGAAAGGCCTGATGGACTGGGCAATTCCTCTGCACTTTTTCACTTTGTTACCCTTTCTCCCAGTGGGATAAAATTCCTGCTTGCTGAAATCACCACTTTCTCCACTGTAAAAATTACACACAGTGTACCTCTCTCCATGAGCACTGTCTCTCTCCTGAATTTATATCTAATCTTACTCTTTTGCTCCGGTATTATGCCAAATTAAAATCTCCTAAGTGCATGAAAAGTGGTGACTGTAATGCCTGAGCAAAAATTAATAAAGCCAGGAGAGAACATGAAATCAATAATCTGATTCTGACAGCTTGCTTTGTCTCTATGGCCAGGCTCTAAGGATGTACTAGTGTTTCCCTCTGTTTAAAATTAATTGAACTATTTTATCATATCAGATAAGAGTACACTCTTTGTGCTATTGAAGTGATAATTATGTCATGATAATTACAGGCTGTGGCCAGCATGATTTTGTGAATGAGTCAGCACAGGCAATTAGTTTGAGACAGCAACTTTGTGTGAATGTGTCCCTACAGATGGAGCTAAAGGATGGTCTGGCTGCTTATTATCTCTGTTCCTCAAGCTCCCTCATTCACAGGAGGCTAAGGCTTCTTTTTTTAATGGTTGTTGTGGTTTGGGGAGGGAATTGGGGGGGGGTTGTTTCCAGTTTGGCCAATCTGTTTGTATAAATATAATGACTTCAGGAATAGTGACAGAAAAAGACAGCAGCAGGGCCAGTCCCTAAGGCTGTGGGTTCTGAGCTCTGTGATGGTGTCCTGTGAGAAATTCTGTTTGATGCCAGAACGATCTGGGCTCCCCATGCCTGCTGCATCTTAGCATGACTCCATTAAAGCTGAGCCACCTCCGAGTTTCCTAAATCATCCCTCACTGTGATTTCCTGCTGACAAGCCTGTGCCCCCCTGAGCTCACTGAAAAGCCTAAACACTGTCCTGCAATAAGGAAGACAAAATGCTTGTTAGCAGAAAGGCTAGAAGCATCAAATGCTGCTGAAGAACTGCTTGGTTTTGACCAGCTCAAATCATGAGAGTATTCCATCCCAAGCCATTTTCAGTCTGACCAGGAGACAAGGTAAGCAGAGATATGTGCAGGTAATGAAATAATGGAACAGTTTTGGGAGACAGGAGAGAGTGCAGGGAAGTAAACTTGTTGGATTATTTGCTCCTAGGAGGAAAGTAGGAAAGGAAGGGGTTGTTTGATTTAGGAATTCTTGCTCTCTATGATCTCAGATGAAAAATGGAATAATCCTCATCTCAGAACACATCGGTAATTAATTGCAATAAATAACATGCAGGGCAAC
Source organism: Sialia sialis (assembly GCA_009812075.1). NCBI lineage: Eukaryota > Metazoa > Chordata > Aves > Passeriformes > Turdidae > Sialia > Sialia sialis. Next base: position 3,574,988 of record VRYO01001726.1, on the reverse strand, counting down.
AAACTGAAGAATGAGGAGAAAACACAACAAGGAACAGCTGCTGACTGAGGGAACATCATCCATCCTGTGAGCTGATGAGAAGTAGAAGAATCATTATGGGATTGTGCAATTAATGATGATGCCCATCATCCAACAGAGCTGGTCCAGGAACGCCTTTCCTTGCTTTGCAGGGCTCAAGTTTGCAACCCTAATTTTCTTCAGCTCTGTGTGTAATTATATCTTAGCTGTATTGTTTATTTATCAAAATGTTTATTTCAAAGCTGCTTCCAACCTTAGGTATACAAATAGGAATGTCAGAAGATCAGGCAGCAAAAATGGAGAGGGCATATTTTTATTCCTTGAACGCTGTGGCGTGTCACCATCTGTGAGATTTCATGAAAGGTGCCACTGCCTCATCCCAGATCCCTGGTGGATGTGATGAGCTACAAGGAACTGTCAGCAGGAAGGGCTTGTGTGGAGCACATTGCCTCCTGATAAAAGGAACCAACATGTCAACACATGTACAACAAGTCACTGCGAGGTCTGGGTTTGCAGTTCAAGAGACAGATGCTCTCTCATGTCCCAGTGCTCCGTGGAATTCTGCAAACACCAAGTGAGAATGTGATTCACAGAAAACCAGGGGCCTGTCCCATGGCTTTTGGGAGAAAAAAATTGTGTCCAGTAACCTGCAAAAGGCATTTTTATTTATTGGGAAAGGCCATGTTGGCTTGAGGATAAACGTGTGCTGTGTTTATGCTTTGCAGGTCAAAAGGAAATTGGAAATGTTGTCCCATGCAGCCTAAGTGCCAGCTGGTTGAGTGGCACCACAGAACTCCTGAATATTTAGTGCCTGGCCTAAACTCAGCTGTAAGAATAGCTAAAAGATCAATGTCAATACACTTTAATAAGCAATTACATTCCCTAGTTTTCCTTTGTTCTCTTCATGTGGCTGTAGTACCTTTATAAACACCCTCTCCCCTCTTCTTCCCCCACTGACTATCAGAGAAAATTGTTGGACACGAAGGCCAGACACATCTTCAGTAGCATTTTCGCTTCACTTACATAACTGGATATGAATATTGATAATTGCTATCTCTGACACTCTTCTGTTAACAGGTTTCAACCTGCAAAAGAATCCAAAATACCATGCATAAAATCCTAAATGTTAAAATTCCTAGTCTCTGCCAAAAATAATGTTTTTAGCTTTCCAGTTTCTTCCCCTGAACGAAGAGGGGAACAAATATTAAAAAACGGAGAAATGTTGGCTGGAGAGGACCTCTGGTGGTGAGTAACTCAAATTCCCCTTTGGAGCAGGAGTACTGCCAGCAGAGCCAATAAAGAAAGCTGCTGTACAGCAGAGATGCTTCCTGCTTGTGTTTTTAATTATGAATGCTCTATCCCTTCCACAATAAAGCAGGTTTCTGTGTTACTGGGGAAACCACAGCCCAGGAGCAGAGTGCAGCAGTCCAGGTGTTGGCAGGGAAGGAGCTCTGAGCTGAGAACAGTGGGGCACACAGCTAGAAACATGGTTTGCACGTGAAAGCAAAGGTGGTTTGTAGCTCAGCCCTGCTGTCCTGGTGGCTGGAATCAGCAGAAAGAGCTGCTCCATGTTGGTGTCCCACAGCAGGGATGTCAGGGTGGGGATTCAGGATGTCCCCATCACCTCTGATCCTGTGGGATATGGCTGGAAGGTCAAAATTAACAGCTGAAGTTATTTTGGCCAAGATTTTCTTAAGAAGTAACTGATGTTAAATGCCATTTGTTGATTTAACCAATATATGATTTTCTGAGAGCAGGATCAGGGAGTGAACCAAAATGTCTGTACACAGGGGTAATGTTTCATTGAGCCACTGATACAACTGGAAAAAGTAAGTTAAAAAATATTCCACTGTACCACAGTACCATTGGGACTGCAGTGTGAGGCTATTTGCTCTGACTTTAACTTACTTTAACTGGTGAAATCCAGCCTATAAATGTGATCCAAATTCTCCAGTTCCTCTCATTATGAGTGAAGAAAAGCAGGACATATGGTCTCAATGATACCCTGCATGGGATTGCTGGAGAACCAGTGAAGTAATCTAAGCTTTGTGCAGTTTGAATAGCATTTCTCAAACAATTTATCCTACTGTGACATCTGGTGGTTGTTTTCTTTGACAGAAAATTTCTTGCAGAAGTATCCTGCCAGGAGTTGCCAGAGGGTGAATATTCCCATGGCAATAATTCCCTGGAGTTCTACTTTTGGGGAAAAACTGGCGAACACTGAGACCATTCCCTGCTCCAGGCAGCAGCCCCGTGCCCACTCAGGAGCTGGTGATGCCCAGTGTTTGTCTAATCCAGGAAAATCTGCAGGGCAGCCTGGGATTCTCCTCATCCCCTCATTGCTGCTCCCCGCTCATGGCAAAACCTCACCTGTGCTCCTTGGATGCTTGTACAAGCCCCCTGGCCATCGAGGTGGACATTTGGACACCTGTGGCTATCACAGGTGGTCTCCTGGCCACCAGATGGAACCCAAGCCATGCGTGTCTTCTCAAACTCTCACTGCCAAAGGCTTCTTTCAGAACTTGCAGGCAGCTCCATGTTCCTCTTCCGTGGGTTTTATCCTCCTGGGGAGCTTCTCTGTTCCAGGAGAACCCAGATCCTTAGGGGGAAATGCCAAGGGAAAATTTTGGATGCAGCAGCAAGACATGGAGTTTTAAAACTGATTGGTGGAAGGAGTAACATGAAATAATTTCATGGATTTTGGTCCACATCATAGTGAGGCAGCAAGGCAACAGCTAAGCCCTGGCAGCTCTTGGTGTCAAATATTGCATTATTTCTTGGGGAACAGCAGAGAACTGCTGAGCTTGGTCTGTAAAGGTCTCAGTCACACAATCAGAGTCCAGCTATCCTGGGCTGGGTTGCTGATACTCACCATATTCAAACCCAGCATTATTAATTAGAATTGTTTCAGTTAGACTTCAAACTAAATTCTTCATTTGGATATGCTCTCACTATATCCATAAAGGTTTTTGCTTTGGAAATTCACTGCTTAATGCTGGGAGTCATTGGTGGTGGTTAGTACCGACTTTTGTTTGCTCCAAAATTATTTTCATCACTTTGAGCTATTACAAAAGACTTCTGTATGTTTTTATGAAAGATTAACAGAACTTTGGTTTTATTTGTTTTTTGTTTTGTTTTTTTCTGTGGCCTTTTAAAGACTTGGGAACTGCTAGGAAAAATGGGATATATATATATATGTGTACATGTATACATACACGCACATATATATGTGTGTGTGTGCATCCCATTTAAAAAATATTTTGAAAAGTGTGTATATATACACTTTTCAATCTTTCTCCTAGGGTTAAGAAGGAGCTCCCACTTGCCAGAGCAGGGTGAGGATGCAGCAGCTGTTGCTGTTTTGTTGCTGTTTGTGCTCTAGGATTGTGCAGGCTCCCCCCAGAGAAGGTAAATGCACAGTAGCTCACACATTTGAGACCCCTATAGCTCTGCTGCTGCTGCCGCTCTTTTCCCTTTGTTTCCCTGTCAGGACCAGCAATTATTATTCCTTTTTATTCCTTTTTATTCCTCCCCTCAGAGAGGGAGCCCGGAGTCAGCCCATGAGGGTCATACATGGTTAATACTCTATGGCTTGTTGACTCACACATCAAAAATAGTTTCTAAATATCTTTGTACTCTTTAACCTACTGTTTCTTCTCATTACTGGCACTGAGAGAATATCTGTGACTCCTGCTAAAATCCCTGGCTGCTCAGGATGCACCATGGGTGCCCTGCTCAGCATCTCAAAATCTTCATCGTCTTGATCTACTTCACTCTAATGTTTGCTCTTGTTTATTTGCAGTGGTGTCATGTCACTGAGGTATCAGGATCTGAACTCATTTCTCTCATGGTTTAACACTCTAAATGTGTGAACATCAATGATGCATAAGATGCCATAACCCAGCTCTGCCATCTGTCTGCTGGTTGGGGAGGGAAGCATTAGGATGTTTCACCAGCAAATGCCACAGTCTTTGATTCAACATCAAATCCAGTGTGTTTTGCTCTCTCGTGCTTTTTAAAAAAATTGTTCTTCCATTAAAATTTGACCTAATTAGGGCAAGCAACTTGAAATCAATTATTTCCTTTAGAGACCAGTGAAAACTTTCTAATTGATCTAAAATTTGATCAGAGTGTATTTTCATTTATCTTGAAGGAGAGTTGCCTTTATTGAACTCCCCTGTTCTTGTCTCCCCATAGAGGAAATACATGACTTGAAGCCAGGTTGGTTGGAAAACTGTGTTGACTGGAAAATGTGGTGTCCCCCTGTCCCTGCCTGCCTCACAGGTGGCTTCTTTGTGTGGCATTTCATTTTCTGAGGTGTCCTGAGACCCAGAGCAGGACCGGGGCTCTGTTAGCTCAGCCCTGTCACCTCAGAGCAGCTTTCCCACCTCTTGTGAGGTTTCCAAGCTGAGGCTGTCATTGCAGGGAGATGGCAGAGCTGGGTGTGTGTGTGTGGCTCTGCAGGAGCAGCTCCAGCCCCTTCTGCAGAGGGTTTGTGTCAGCTCAGGGAGCAGCACATGTTCATTTCTGCAGCACCTTGTGCCAGGCACAGCTTCTGACAGTGACAGGGCAGATGTGACTTTGCTGTCCTTCCCAGAGCAGTGCCCCTGGCACCTGTGCACCTTTGTGTCAGTGCTGCTGAAATAACCTGAGCTGCACCTTCAGCTCGCTGCCTTCCACCAGCCAGATAAGTGCAGAAGTGAGTGACAGGCACGAGACTACAGAAATGAAATTTTTATAATGGCAAAAAAGATTCAGGAAGCTGCAGAAAAAGCGGTTGGATACTCTATAGAATGAAATGAATATGCAGAGGGGTAACAGATTGTATAGGGAGATTTTCCTGTGTGTAACATCACTCATCTCCACAGCCATCACTTAGCAGGAGCCTCATTCCTCTCAGAAACTGGCATCAGTGTCACCATCTGCTCCCTGGTGCTGCCACTGCACAATGGCCTCGCTGCTCTCAGCCTTCCAGAAAGTCAATTCCTTCAAATACAATTTTAAAAAGCCATTCTACTACTTTTCAAACTATGTCCAAAAAGAAGTGTTTAGGAATGAAAGGGTTTAGTGGGAATTATGAGAAATAATCAAGAAACACTGATAACACACTGGAGTGCTGCTGGGGAGAGAAAAGCCAGCAGTAGCCCCAAGCAGTCCAGGCAATCATTTCCCCCCTGTGGATTGAATTTATTTACACTTTTCTGTGCTTGTGTTGAGCCAAGCTGGAGCAGCTGAGCTACCTGGTGTGGTCATTCCTCCTCTCGACTCAGATAAATCAGGTTTTGGGGGAAATGGAGATTTATTTCATCTGCTTTGTGAGTACCATACCTCAACTCAACCATTACCTGCACAAAGCCTCCAGCCCTTTCTGCATCACTGTTCCCGCTGCATTCTTACACTCAGCAGCAATCTGAAATTAATTCACAGTCTGAAGATGTGGGTGGGGGGGTTGCTGAGAAGCTGTGAATGGCCCCACTGCAGTCCTGGCTTAATGACTTAAGAAGACAGTGATTAAGTTCCATTTTCATAGGAAAAAAACACTTTAAATATTTCATTGCCAGCAAATGTTGAGCCTTTGGGGAAAATTTTAAAAAGATATTCCTTCTGAGAAATACAGATTTTACTTTGTTGCTACAGTTGTCACTATGGACTAATGTTGCTCAGCTAAGAAATATCTGAGCTAGGAAAATTTAATTAAGGCCAAATATTTATTTGTTATCAAATCAATAAGGAGAAAATAAAAGTAATGTTCCTGAGGAGGGGAAAGATCTGATTGCCCATAACAAAAAAATCTCTGATTGATTTCAGGTTGGAAGTGGCCATGAACCAGCACCTCCAGAACCTGAATTTTCAGCTTTGGAAGAGTAAAATAACAATCTGACTGAAGGCTCTGAAAAACCTTCTGTCAGGGTGTGAGAATCAAGTAGGGAAAAGGAAGGGGATGTGTTGCCTTAGACACTCAGGAATGTGATTTATTAACAGATCTCTGACAGTGAACTGGATCTGCCAGGAAGTTCTCTTACCTCAAAAAAACAGTATGTGTTTCTTCTTTCTGGTAAGTAAATGATGTGAATATTTCAGTTTGTTTTGTGTTAAAATGAGATTCTGATGTCCATTTTTATAATCTAAAAAATGGGTTGCTCTATTACTTTACATAAATACTAATAGTGTTATTTAGTTTGAAGAGTGCTTTTGCCTCTGCAGTCAAACAAAGAAGGAGGTGTTGAGAACACCTGCTCAATAATAATGGTTCAATAATCAATGGAGAAATGGAAGTTTTTAGCAGGTTAGACAGAAAACCCTCATTAAGGAATATTTCACTGTGTGGAAGCAGGAGCTGTTGGGGCAGACTGTCTCAGGATGCTGTGGGAATTGAGCTGAGTAAAAAAAGGCCCTCTGTACTGAGCTATTAACTTGAAGAAAAGAAGAGCTGCTCCCACTGGGTTTGATTATGCTTTGTTTTTTGCTCCTACTGTTGGTTTTCCAGACCTCTAAAATTAGAAAATATAAAAAACTCTATTTTAGTTGTTGTTTCTAGCCAGACAGAAATACTTATTTCAGTTTGAATCAAACAAAATCTTGCGTGTACCATCTTGTAAAGCCATGATCCCAGGACAGTTGTGGGTCTGCCAATTTGCATGTGCAGTGAGAGGAGCAGCCAGATTAATGCAATTACACTGTAAAGATACACAGAATGGCTGAGATCTAATATCACTTTTTATTTTCCTTTTCTTTTTCACTCAGTTGGGATTAACGGCACAAGAGACAGAATTTCTTGTTTGGACTTAGTTGTTTATTAATTTTTATTTCTAGTGAGTGTTACAGTATTACCAGTTGACAAGCTAAAAATGAAGACATGGTGATGTATTTTGCTTGTTACAAGGTTTTTTAAAGCTAAACATTTCAATTAAAAACTAACACCTATGTTACTTTTACTTTTGACCTAATGACTAAACATCTGTGACTCACAGTGCAGCATTTTCTGTCTAATCATAAAAGTGCTACATATAGTCAGAAGAAGAGGGACAAGAAGAAAGAAAATTCTGCTCTAAAATTTCCATCTTATCTTATACCTATTATTATATTCTAAAACCCTAAATTCTAAATCTTTCACCATGTGATATTGCACACTTCTAGTCAAACATCACACCAGTGATTTTGGTCTTATCATTCAATTTTGGAAGCCTTCTTCAAGGCCTTAGGTCAAAAGCAGTGCTCTTTTGGGGGTCAGTGCCCAACAGCACAGAAAGTTCAAAATTTCCTGTTTCCAGGGTTCCAACACTAATGGTAAATGTTCATCTTCGTGATGGGGCAATTTTTATGAGCAAAACAGGCACAACACACCCTGGTTTGAGGAAGTCTGGGGCTGTTGAACAGGAAATTGTGTTCACTCTGTATAATTCTGAATCACCACAGCTTTCTGTTATCCTGATTGATCGAGAAATTACTGAGACTGGAAGGCTTCAATTTCCAATCCATACATTTAGTGCCACGAGAATTTTCTCTGGATTCAGCACCGCAATTTAGCACAGCAGCACACGACTGGAAGAAAATGATTTGCTGATTAAAAAGTCTGAACTTCACAGCAGTAGGCCAGCTAATATTTCCTGAAAGTGGTATTGCACCATAGACAAACACATTGTGTTGGCTGTAGGGCACTGTCTCATCTGGAAACACCCATTTCATAGTAGTTGCATAATTAATAGATATATTCCAAATTAACTCTTTGAATATTTTAACCTTTTTAAAAATGTTTTTTTAACTACCATTCCCTTCCTTAAAATTTGTCTAATGCATTTTAAATCGCACAATGCCTTCCAGGATGGAAAGGATCCCCCAAAACCTGTCATAGTTGTGTTCCTCTCTGCACAAGCATCTCTGTCATGCTGCTCCTTCCCCATGGTGAACAATCTCTGTGTCCACTCGGGAAGCCTCAGTTGGCCACATTTCCAGGCTGTTTGACCCAGAGTGATTCAGAGCAATCTGCCCATTAGTGATTGATTCCTCCATGCCTTGCCCCGGGCTGGCTGTGCTGTGATTCCAGCAGCAGTGATGCAGAGGATCCCCAGTGGGGGAATGTGCTGGGCCACCACCCCCTGCGTGGCCACCCCAGCCCTGCTCATCAGGGCTGACTCATTCTTTCTGAAGATTTTTTGCCAATGTCAGGCTTTAATTTTGTTTTTAAAAGAATTCATTTAGCTGCATCTTAAGGCTGATAATATTTCCATCTAAGAGTCAGGAACACTCAAAAATATATTTGTTCTTCACCCTGGAGATCTTCAGTTCTCAGGTGTCGCTGCACGGCTAGAAAGTGGTGAAAGGATACAGCAACACCACTCCTCTTCCAAGAAGCAAGAAAGAGTACAGTAATTTCACAACTATAAGGCACACGCTTTTGACTAAAATTTTGATCAAAACCCAGAAGTGCGCCTTATAATCCGGTGCGCCTTATATATGGGCAAAGTTCAGAAATTTGCCAACCTGGAAGTGTGAGCTGCGAGAGTCGTGCACCGCAGGAGCCACAACAACCAGGGGCGGGCAGGATTGCCGGGGCCCACAGCACGGGGAGGGCACCTGGGGCTGCGTTTAAAGGCTGTGCCGATCCGTGAAAAATGTTTGCAAATTGAGCACCTGCCAGTAAACCCCGCGATCTTGCAATTCTGTTACTAATTCGTTACTTTGTTGTGCGCGGATCCTTGCTAGAAAAAAAAAAATGCCCCTTATAGTCTGGTGCGCCTTATATATGGACAAAGTTTGGAAATTTGCCGGCAACCTGGAAGTGCGCCTTATAATCCAGTGCGCCTTATAGCTGTGAAATTGCTGTGATTTATTGAAAAGTTATGGCATTTATATAAGGGAGATTGCTAAAAACAAAGTAGAAAGGATTCATTGGTTAAAGGAGGTAACACCTCTTTGAAAATATGCTCTCTGCAAAAAATCATGAGACATTCACACGGCTCGGTGGTCAACACCAGGTATCTATCTATGTTGTTCTTTTCTCCTTCCTTTGTTTTGTCTTTGAGAAAGATCTCCAGCCTGGGAAAGATCCAAGCTGAAGCTGAGAAAAGTCAAGAGCCTGGGAAAGAAACAGATTGGGTTTCTCCATGAGCCTTTAGCAGTGTCCACACTCAGGGGAGTTGGACATGTGGAGAGATCAGTAGAGTGTGACCAAAGACTGAGGCAGCACAGCTCCAGGAAAGATGTCCTGCCTCGAGGTATTGATAGCAGGCCTGCAGGAATTAGCAAATATTTTCCAGCTCTGAAAATGGCTGAACTTGTTTCCCAACTTCTCTGAGTTTTGAGAGTTTTTGTTTGGCTTTTTTTCCCAATTGTTTGGAGTTACATTTATTCTGAAGTTGAACAGGCTCTAGGGAGCCAATTAGGATTTGTAAAAGAATAGAAACATTTGCCAATGCCTTTTTTAAGACCACAGTTATCCTGAGATAGTTTGTCTTTCTGGAGGGCATTATCTGGATACAGAGATTGATTTTTTCCTGTGCATCACAGATGAAAATGAGGATGTCCTAAATCCTCACAGATCTCTCCACTCCCCACTCAGGAAAAGGACAGTGAAGAGGGTGAGCATCCTCTGTGCCACCTTGTGATCTCTGAGGGGGCTGTGGAAGGGACAGAGTTATCCATGTCCCTGCTGGGCAACCCACACCTTCCTGCTGAATCCCCTGCTGCCATCACAAAATCTGCTACTATTTACTCAGGAAAGGAGATGCATAAACAATAAACAAAAATATTTGTGATGTAATTAAAATCTTTTATATTCTGATGCTGCTGTCCACAGATGATATTCTGATTTATTTATTTATTTATTTAAAATTTTAATCAATAGTGCATATAACTGTCCTCTATAAATACACCAGGGGTGATTGCCATGGAGCAGTTTCTAAATTTCAGTTATACAGAGTAGTTATTAACTGCTAAATACTATGAAAATGGTAGAGTTTGGGGGAGGACAAGCTGCAGTGTAAAGTAGAAAGAAATTAATTTGCTTCTTCTACAAAAGGGAAGTTAAAAGAAAAGTCTGATAAACCTCTAGCATGATAAAAAGAGGGGTTTTTTTCACATGGGCAGTAATCTGTGTTTCACCATGTTCACAAATCTGGGCTGTAATACAAAACCAAAGACATGTAATTGAGACTTTAAGAAAAAAAATCTGTCTAAAGAAAGTCCAGCTTTTGACAATGTCAAATCACATTTGGGATTCTTTATGAAGATATTCTTTGAAGAACAAATAAATTTTAGAACCATTAAAGTTATACCTGATGGCTCTCCTGGTTATGCTGAAGGACACAGATAAATTTAGGGAGAGGGAGGAGTGAACCCCAGAGCCAACTCACTGTACCTTCCCTCACACATTTTAAGTAACACTCCAGCCCCAAGATCTATTGGAAAACTATGAAAACATCCCCCAAACCTTCCAGATAATGGACTTTGCTGTTATTCTGGCACTGGGGGAGAGGCCCAGGGTGAAAGGGAGGAGGACACAGGTGACAGGATAGCTGTGAAGGGACTCTGTGCCTGCTGCAGGGAATCCTGCCATGAATAATTCACTGTATTTCACCTTGCTGGCCAAGAAAGGACTTGGAGCCACTAAGCTGTCATGCAGTGTGCAGGAGAAGAAGGGATTTGGGGGATTAGCACTAGCTGGATCAATCGTGTCATATTTAAACGGCAGAGAGCCAATTTGGGAGAATCATCTGCCTGTTAGAGTTCAGGCCCCATCTTCATCTCATTTCCTGACATTTCCCCTGGTCTGGCCCATTATTTGTGGACACAAATAATTTTTCTGGTAGCTTGTTTATGGTGCTTTTCTCACAGTATGAATTCATTGCCAAAGACTTTATGAATGTTGTGGAAGTTGATTACTGAGACTCACCTTGACAGGAAATTTGAAGCAGGCCAAAGAGTTTAATGAACATCCTTATTTGAAATACTCTTCTTACTGACTATAATTTTATTATTCCTGCTATGGTCCTGACACTGCAGGTGGTTCCTAGAGCCCCCTGGGCTCCTAGGCATGATTCCCCTCCACCTCAAATTATCAGTCCATGCTTCCTTCTTGTAGTTCAAATGATCACAAGGCAGTCAAATTGAAGCTGTGTCCCAAAACTGAACAAAAACACTTTGTTCACACAAAACTAAAAACAGAGAAACTGTGGCATTGTTCCTTTCTGGCGTAGGTGGGTTTTCTTTGTGTTTTGGTTTGAGACGAAGATATTCTTTTTTTTGGCTTCAGTTAGGGTGAGAAAGTGAGCCCTACATTGCTGGAGTTGTTTAGGAAAGAGCTGCTTGCAGGGTTTGCTCACAGACACTGAGAGCTCTCTGCTCCCGATTTCTGGAGCATTCAGCCTCACACTGGGGAGCTCATTCAGACAAACTCATGCCTGAGAAATGGGATTTTCCAGGCCTTACTTTTCTGGCTAATAGAAAGATTATCTTCTGATGGAAATATTAGCTTTTGTTTATCACATTGTGCCCACCAGAGGGAGAAGTTCACTGAGCAGTAATGGTCCTTATTTATAGGATTATATGAAATTGAGGCACTCTTCCTAAGAGTATTTGCTGCAATAAGAACCTGGTAGATTTTGCAGATAAAGTGCTTGCAGAGATTGAGTTTTCAAAAAGCTCTCACATTTCCTTATCTCTGTGCTTGCTGCATGGTTGTTTTTTTCTTTTTTTCTTTTTTTTCTTTTTTTTTTTCTTTTTTTCTTTTTTCAGTCTGATCCTTTCTATACACAAAGCTGAGGAACCACTAAATCAGCCAATGTTGGCTCAGGATGAGTTGGCCTTTTGCTACCATACACATTTGTTTTGCATCTTCAGAACTTTACCACAGCAATTCCACTACATTTCCTGTGAAATTGTCCCAGGATCTGCCATTCTCCATGCTCTGGTATTGCCTTGTGGTGTTAAACAGTGGCAGGAATGGGAAGAAATGGATGCTGTTACTAATTGGAGTTTAAAGGCGTTAATTACCTCTATTTCTCTTCCATGGCAGAAGGTTATTCCTGTCTTGTATACATTGCAGAATTCTGAGTAGGTTGCTTCTCTTTGCTGCCTGTTTTCTGCTCATCTTTAAATAATAGCAGTGCCCTTTTTAGAATTCAACCACTTTGCCATTAAGTAGTAAACAAAGCACTCATGCTCCTCATGCTGGTCTGCATTTCCAAGACACATCAATAATAAACACTACATGAATTCTTCTCAAATCATGGGAGACATCTGCACAAAAATATGGAAATGAGAGTTGAATACTCAGAAAACGAAGAGAAGGCCAGCTCTGAGGGAACAAGGGTTGGGATGATATTTTTAGTGATGGTGGATCATCTTTACTCCTTAAGCTCCACTTTCTTGGTGTCAGATCATAACATAGAAATTTCCACTTTCAATCCCCCTGGGTTTATAGCATGCTCACAGACTCCCCTGTGTCAGGTGAGGCTCGTGGGAGATGAAAATCAATGTTAATAAACTTAATAGCATGCTTTATGTGGGAGGTGTTATTTGATTCTTAGCAGGACCTGAGAAAGGCTGAGCAAATGTCAACCATACATCCAGGAGAAAGTTATTTCAGGATGGATAACCTGGGAATGAGACATGTCCCTGCTGCAGAGCCCAGCAGCTGGAACACTGCAAAGGATGCAGCAGTGCAGGCAAAACCCAGCCGTCCTCATCTCCCTGCAGGGCAGGAAGGGCTTCCTGAGCATCTCCTGTGCTGACATTTTACAAATGTGATTTGTCATAGCTGCAGTTCTGTTTGGATTTGGGTTTTGTCACTTTTGCTAATAAGAAGGTATCCTAGATTAGAGGACAGGTGTTTACTAAGAAAGGCAGGAACCTCTCTTTTAAATGGAGAATGTAAGCCCCCTCCCTCCAAATTATTATAATTTTGAAATTAAGGGGCTCTCAGGCAAAGATATGGGAATTAGGAATAACAGTTCTTTACTAGGAAAATTAAGATAGAAATACAGTACTACAGAGAGCCAACTCCAAACACTGACAAAGTCAGAATACAACTTGACACCCCATCAGTCAGTGTGTTGGTAGCAGTCACATTAAATGGTGGCTGTAGTCCTTATGCAGTGTTAGATGTGGTTCAGTTGAAGCAGTGCTCCTGTACACGGTGCAGTTTTCCTCCAAAAGTCCAGTGATTATATGGAAAAGTTTGGTTTTCCTCTGGAATCCAGTGGGAAAAGGCTGCTTTGGTGTTCCAAATCTCA
>VRYO01001726.1:3495004-3560738 GCA_009812075.1 Sialia sialis | reverse complement strand
AACATACACAGAGAAGATCTAGTCCAAAGAGAGTCTTAAATATGAGCCTGACTTTGATGCAAGCATCTTGAAACAAGTGCAAGTCTATTTTCATGAACTGGGCTTTCATGTTCCTGTTACATTCAAGCCATTAAGATAATGATTATTTTTTAAAATGGAAGCAGTTGTGCTGAAAATTATATAGATATCAGGTATTAGTACAATAGGTCATCTCTTGAAATAAATTTCCAAGTAAAATTACTAGAACATCTTAAAGATGAAAAAAATAATATATGTAATATTTTGTTTTATTTGTGTGTAAATAAGATGTAAATTAGACACCACTGCTTTTTTATTTGCTTTAAACTGCCTACCTGTTTGCATTTTCCCTTTCCAGCCTGCAGGGGTTTCAATGCTGGATGTATATTTCTAAACTAATTCTGAACACTCTAACATTTGGAAGATAATTTTATAAATCAGTTAATAATTTCAAAACTATTCTAAACAATGCAATTTTTGTCATTACATAAATCTTGTTTTTAAAAGTTCCTTTTTATACTTTAGGGCAATTTTAGTATGCAAGGAAATCAAATAACACAATGTAGGGAGGCAAAGAGGTGTCTGGGAGCCATAAACATTGAATTCTTACAGAAGTTGAATTACTGACCCATTTTCTAGCCTGGGGAAAGTCACAGAAGATTTTACATTCTCCTTGTCATTATTAATGGCCTTTGTCGTATAAGGGAGAAAAAAGGAAGAAAATAATTTTTGTTTATTCTTTGGGAAAGTTTCAAAGCCCTCTCTGTTTACTGTATCTGGTCATCCTTGGTGGGAACATATCCTCACCAGAATTTCCCTCAGTCTCAGCTAGCTTTGAAATCAATTTCAGATCTTGAGAAGAAATGCCTCCTCTACCACATCAATACTTTAGGGTCAGTTTTTAGATAAAACAAAGGCTGTGCAGGAATGTCACCCTGGGCAAACCCAGAGCTTGTGTTTGTACCAGCCCAAGGGGAGGGGATCGCTGGTGGTGAATCCAGGTCAGGCTCTGACAGCTCCACATCCAATGTCCAAATCAGTCCAGTGCTCATAGCAGGAAGAGTTAAAGTGCCAGACCTGTGGCTACTCTGGATTTAATTGACAAGTGTGTAGGAGGAGAGCTGGCCCTGCTGTAACACACTCTGTGCCCGTTCCCACAGCTCCTGGCTTTTCTTGGAAAGGGGCAAAGTCTTTCACTGTCCTTCTTAGAAACCCACCCTGACACAAACAAATCTGTGTTCAAAGCAAGTGCCTTCCCAGGAAAGGATTTGTGTGCAACAACTTGACATTTTCTGATGACAGCTTGCTTCCTACTGAAAAAGATTACAGTTTAATTAATTGCATAATTAAGTCTAATACATTCTGTGTCCCTTCCCCTCACTACTGTGGAATACTACCTATGCAAAACTGCAAAACTATTTCAAAACCTTCAGCCAGGATCCCACTGAGCTAAAAATAATCCATTAGGGGGAAAAGTTTTTGCATTTGTCTGCACTGAAGCAGCACAAGGGAGAATTGTTTTTATCTGCACTGAAAAGGTTGAAGACCTCAATCTTAAGGTGTAAATACTGTGCAGAAACTGTGCTTAAAATGCTATTCCCAAAATCATTAGAAACTATTAGTTGTATTCAGCCAAATCTGGGCAGATAAGCCCCCACAAAATCTCGTGTCACTTCAAGCACATAAAAATGCAATGGAAATGCAGACAGAGAATAAGAAGCAGAGATTTTCTTTCAATCAACAGAAATACTTTGACCTTTTTGTAGTAATACAGAAGTTTTGAAACACTGTCAGAAGCATGACTCATATTTTTGTCTTTCAAAATATAGACTAATGCAATTTGCCATAGTGGGCAGGTTATCTTTATATTGTCATTTATTTAAAGACTTACTTTATGTTTGGAGCTAGGATAGTCTACAGGAAAAGGAAAACTCTCCCCGTGTTTACTTTCATATCTGTGCTTTATAAAAGACTTTACACACATACATACAACTGCACAGATAGAGAAATCCAGAAAGTCCTGAATTTATCTTTAGCACTTAACAGGCTCTGTCTGAGCTGAGCCCTGCCTTTCCTGCCCTCTCCTCTGTGTGCAGCTAAGGCCCTGCCTCTGAGTTTGTCTGTTTGGCATGAAAATGAGAAGTCTGATGATGCACCCCTCAAAAGCTTGTCTGCTCTGTATGTAAATATAGTCCTGCCTCCCCAAGGTCTCCAGATCCTATTTGCAAAGGTGACTGTGGAATATTTCAGATGGCAAATATGCACATAACCAATATAAGAGAAAGAAAATTGATGGTTATTAGAGTTTGCTGGGATTTTGAGTTTGCTGGAAACACTAAAGCTCAAAGTTATTTTCTTTCTCAATCAGACGGAATAACTGAAATTCTGAAATCTGCTGCCATGGGGGAAAGAAAAGGACTAAAATTCCAATGGTTTTTATAAAATAATATAATTTGTTATATGTTAAAAAAAAGTTTCCAGGTAAACACCAGACTATCAAAAACAGCTATTCCTTGTGTAGTGCTTCCAGTACTGCTCTTTTCTTCTTGATTCAATGAGAAATACTCTGAAAGGTTTCATGGTGCTTTTCCAGTTCAATCTCCACTCAGTAGTAACTGTACTTAAAACCTATTGAAAAGGTCAGAAAACATGTAAATGTGATATTTCTGGCTCTATTTCATACTGTGACTTGACAGACTCCTAACAAAACCTATTGAGTAATATTTATGACAGACCTGGAATAATACAGAAATATTCAAACTAATATAAATGAAAAGGCATAACAATATTTTGATATTAAAAATCTTTATTTTGACATATGGAAGGAAATCAGTTTTTATTGTCAGAAGTTTTCTGGAGGGGAGTGGTCTCTTTAGAATCTGTAACTCCTCATGAGGCATAAAAATTTCTGGTTTTCATCAAAACATTATTTCCCAAAAGAAAGCTTGTTTAACCACAAGATTGCAATGAGAATTTTTTGCTACCAAGAATTTCATTATTTTGGCTTCTATACATCCATTTTTAAATTTAAAATGGATTCACAAGTCAGGACCAACCAGTGAAATGTGCAGGAAGAGTTCCCATGCTGTCAGGAAGGTTTGGAAAGAGAGCAAAAATGAAAGACAAAGCACTTTGAAGCAAAAGTCCTCCTTGCATTAGAAAAGGATGAAATATTCCCAGAGTTTGATCCCATGCTGCTCCAGATCCACACAGACTTACAACAACCTGCAGCAACACCTTGACCAGCAATTTGGATATATGGAGTGTCAGATTGGTGCTACCAGCCAGAAAAGGGGCAGTGCCCAAACATTCCAGTCCTGCTAAAGCTGCAAATGGAAACTGCTCTGATGTGCTGAGCACATCCTCCAAGCCTTGAGACCTCTCTCCATCAGGAAAGGGAAAGGGAAATGTCCGTTTTCAGCACTTTTGTGACACCGCGAGTTTGTTTGAGGATGTTTGTTCCCTTCTTTGCCTTGAGTGTCCCAACAGAGATTAGAGCACAGTAGCAAAACTTTGACATTAGAGCAGAAAAGTAGAAACCTTTTTGGTTTCTTGGCCAGGTAACTGGATAAAGAGCCAGAATTAATGCAGGTGCTGTCAGAAAATATAATGGTTGGAAAATTGCCTTTGGCTGTTCAGCTCTTCAGATTTGGGTGTGGGATTTTCCATTCTGCCCTTCAGCTTTCCCATGTTTCCATGACAGTGTTTCAAATTTGGGCATTTTCTATGTGAACAATGCAGAGCATGTATTTTAACATGCTCAGGGCAATCTCTCTTTGCAGTTAAATACAAAACTATTCAAAAACTATTTTTTGTTAAACAGCTTATTTAATTTCAAGCCTCATCTTTTAGGCCCAGTTTTCATCTTGAAGTTGCCTTCAGATCTCAGAAGGCTAACTGCAACAAAGCAATACCTCTGCAGCAGCCTGGCTGTTACATGGAAACTACAGATTTTCCTATTTCTACCCTTTTCTTTAACATGAAACCCTTTTATGGCCTGTACTTTTAATATGCCAAGAGCAGATAAGAAAAGCACCCTCTCCACAGTCAATGTGCATAAGGTCTGAAGAAAAAGCCTTCAAGCTAGTGTGATACCAAATTCATTAGCAGTTTTAAAATAGTCAAATTATCATTGCAGCAGACTCAAATGGGCTTTTAAGATCTCCAGGGCTCTTGACATTATGGTAATTGTTGTCAGAAAGGACATAACATGTCTCAGAGAAGAATCTGCATAATGCTCCAGAAAGGGTGGAAGGAAAAACAGCATTTCACTTGGAAAGAGGCCAAAAATGCCTCATGAACTTCCTACAATGTGTTGCTGGTACAGCACAGGACAAAATGGCACAAAGTTTAAATCACTACAAATTTTTTAGAACTTTGGACTTCCTCTTTATCTCTCTAGGAGAGAGGCACCATCTTTCCTTGAAGGGCTGGGTTATCTATAGAACACTTGATAATCACATGGGAATTTTATAGCAAAGCAGGGGTGGATATGCTCATGAAAATGGATGCTTTCCCCACCAAGCACATTCTTTTTAACTTGTGAAGCACCATCTGCATTGCTCTGTAGATTGCTTTTGAAAGAATCACTGGCAAAGTGCACAGGCCTTGATTCTCGCATCTTTGGAGACAAAATCATGGCCTGAACTTCATCTGAAAAGTCCCTGTTCAGCTCAGAGCCGGGGTGGGAGCTGCACACTCACCCTCTGAGGTCTCGTAAATGTTCCTCAGAATGGACCAGAGATGTGCAGATTGAACATTTTTCCACCAAGCCACTAAGAGTGGTTCTTCTTTTTTTTCTGTCTGACTATGAGATATCCTTTAAACCTTTTGCCTTCCCAAATATGAGGAAATCCACTGGTTTCCCATAAGTTTAGGGGCAGATATTCTCCATATATTCTCAGGGCCCTATAAAACTCTTACTAAACACAAAAGTCACAGAAGAACTATCTGCACCTCTCCCCTTTCAGTTGTTTGCTGTTAAATCACTCCAATTTATATAGGTGTTTTGAAAGACCCTGGTGATTGTCAACCAAAAGAAAGGGAGCACAGCATCTTCCTTCTTGAAAGGAAGGGAAATCACAGAGATGCTGGAGGGTTTGGCAGCCATGGAACACCCAGAAGTTTTGGGAGACTTACAGATTGACACCGTAAGAACAATCAACAAGGCTTGGGGTAGGAGTTTGTTCTAACTCTGGAAATCTTGTATGCCTTGAGGAAAAAAAAAAACAAAAAACCAAAAACGAAATGTTTTTAATTGGTACTAGCAGACTATCCAGCTCATCATCCATTAAATCTTCCAGGAAAATGGTGAAGTGGATATTTAAGTAGGACAGCCTCAATTCTGGAAAAATTTATGATACAATATTTTTCCTCTGTTCCTGGTAACATAAGCCTGGGCACCAAAGCTCTGAACAGCCTTTAAGATTCAAAACCTCATTACTACCAGAGAGATTTAGGCTCCCAGACACCTCATAAATTGAGTCTGTGGATACTGCTCCCTTTCACTTCTGGGATGATCGAGTGAGATGGAAGCAGAAGAGAGAAAAATGAATAACAATGTGGGGGTAATCAGGTTTATTCACAGTGTTGTCTTGGAAATAGCAGTGCTGAAGGGCCATTCCTTAAATTGTAGAGGAGAGCTTGCACTCAGAGGAGTGCTGGGAAAGGCAAGTACACACCAGAGTAAAGCTGGGTGGGAGCAGCTCTGTTGGGAAGGACCTGGGGGTGTTGGCAGATCTCAATCTGGACAGGATCCAGAGCCTGCAGGCTGAGGGAGGTGTTCATCCCACCCAGATCAGCATTTAGAGGCTCCAATCTGGAATGCTGCATCCAGTTCTGGCTCCCCAGAAGTGGGAATGACAAACTGGAGCAAGTTTAGGAGAGGTCAACGAGGTGTTTGGGTGTGGAGCTCCTGCCCTTGAAGGGGTGCTGAGAGAACTGCTCTGTTTTCAACTGGGAAAGCAAAGGCTTCAATGGACCTCAGAGCAACCCCTGGGAGGTCTGACTCTACAGCACACCCTGATCTGAGCAGGAGGTTGAAGTGAAGACTACTAAAGGTCCTTCCCAGGCCTCATTATCCTGTGCTTCTATTTATGTACAGGTCACTTGTTTTCCTTCCTTCCTTCCTTCCTTCCTTCCTTCCTTCCTTCCTTCCTTCCTTCCTTCCTTCCTTCCTTCCTTCCTTCCTTCCTTCCTTCCTTCCTTCTTTTTTTTCACTTGGTATATTCTATTAATTTTCATATCTAAAAGCCATTTTGTCCATTTCCACTCCTAATCCTCAGTGTTTCTTTGTTCATCTTCCTACCAGCTTATTGTTTCAAGGTTGTTAGCTCTCCTCCTCCATTTTATTTCCTTTCTTTGTCCCACTCGCCATCATTAAGCTTTTCTTGTTTCAAGCAGCATTAATCTTTTGCTATTGATCTCTAAATAGAACTGAAAAATAAAACATCAGACTATCCAGTTCTGCTTTCCTTAACTTAATCTGTTTCTTTTACCATTTGAGTTTATGTTGCTACTTATTTAACAACTTCCTGTATTGAGAGGACAGCAACTTGACTCAGATTTGAGTCATTTCTGTCTAGTGCAGAGATTTCTTTCATTAAAGGTACAGCAGAATACGTTCAGATGTTGGTCAATACAAGATGTGTTTAGCATTTAGAACAATCCCAGGAGATCGATGGAGTTCTGGGTCAACTCAGATCTCGTTGCTGATCAGAGTTTGCAGATTTGCAGATAATGAAGGTGTCTTGGCTAGGTGAAATATCTGACACTGGATGCTGGGCTGCTGTCCAGTGAGGGGAGGAGGACCAAGCCAAATTTGTACATCTGCAGTTAAACCAGCTGGGGAAGAATAAAGAGAGATAAACTGCAGCAGCTGTGGCCTTAGTGCCTCTAAGAAAACCATAGATCATAGAAAAGTTTGGGTTCATCATCTCCTTCCAACCCCAGGGACACCTTCCACTATCCCAGGTTTCTCCAAGCCCTGTCCAGCCTGGCCTTGGACACTTCCAGGGATGGGGCAGCCACAGCTTCTCAACCTGTGCCAGTGACTCCCCACCCTCACAGGGAGGAATTCCTTCCTAATATCTAATCTAAGCCTTCTCTCTTTCAGTTTGAAGCCATTTCCCCTTGTCCTATCATTTGTCCTATCAGAAATTCTGAGCTGCATTGTTTTGCAACTGCAATGCAGAGGGCACAGCCTTCATCCCCTTGTCTGTTTGCAGGGTTGTAGTGGGGAGCTTCTGAGACTCACACTTCCCTCCAGTTTCGGTGAGGGGAAGACTCCAACTGGCAGATTGGTCTAAATCCTGGTGGAGAACTGTCCTAATAAAGTCACTGAATCCCAAATCGCATGTCAAAGGGATGCTGAGGCCATCAAACCCCATCCCTAGTGCTGTACAGGGGAGCTCTTCTCCTTGCATGGAGACTGCTCTGTTTGTTCCTCAGCTCTGGAAATCAGAGATAGAATATTTTAGCTAATTTTGCAGTTTTGCCTGGGGTCATCTCCCTGCTGAGTGGGTGGTAAAGCACAAAAACGCTTTTGTGGTGTCCAGCACAATTTGAAGAAAGCTTTTTAATAAGTTGATCCAGTTTGCTTCCCATGTGTAAGGCCCATTAGATTATTTGAAAACTATGGCAAATTATGCCTCTGGCTCATATTTTTGCATCACTGTTGTGTCTAGAGTTTTCTTTCTCTCTCTAACGTTGTAGCAGGAGACATTCAAAAGAACATTACCATCCCTCGCTGCATTTAACTTAAGCAAGATATGACTCCTGGGGATAGTCTAAAGTGCAAAAGAGCAGGAAGAAATCATCATGTGTCAGCATATTAATGTTCTAAATTAATGCACATCCTTCTTCATAAAAATGGTTTCTTCAATTCCAAGTCAAATAATATTGATTCTCAATGTGACACAAAGACAAGTGATCACTATAATACAACTTAAAAAGCAGCCTGAAGAGTAGCTGAGGCAGGAGGGAATGGAAACTTGACAAGTGTTTTTGCCAAAGTGTCAGTAGAATTATTCTTTTAACGAAGACAAGAAATTTAAACATGCATAGGTAATTTAAACAAGTCTTTTCTGAAATTCCAAGAGGAAAAAATGCTCTTTAATTTCCACCTTCTTAAATTGTGGTAGTGGTAGTAGTAATATTAGTGATAGTATTAGTAGTAATATTAGTATTAGTATTAGTATTAGTATGTAAGTAGCTCTGAACAAAATGTTTAATAGAATATAAATTATCACATCACTGATTTCTATGGGAAATTGCATATAGTATTCCAATAGGAGCAAAAGTTTTCCAGTTATCTTTGTCTTTCTTACAGCCAGGCTACCTCCACCAACCCTTAAAGAAGGAAATGTTTGGGAAAGAAATCCTCTTAATATTTATCTTAGTATTAGATTTATATTTGATACATGCTTGTAAATTCCATGTGCCCCATTTATCAATTAAATTGATGGATTCTGTTGTCCTGTAACAAATTCCTGACTGTCTGCCACCTCCAGTAGCACAACACACCACTACCTTTCTTTGAATGTGTTGAGATTGTCACTGTGGTTCCTCCTCTCCTCAGTGTGTCTGTCTAACACATATCCAGGCACAATGCAGGCTCTAGGTTATAGATGGCTTTTTTTCCACTGGAGAAAAATCCTTGCCTGAACCCCAAATGAGGAACAGAAGCCAAAGGGATGTGAGTTGAAAAATACCTCTGCTGTATCGGGGAAGTTCAGTCTGTTTTGGGTCAGACAGCCAAGTGAGTCGGGCTCTCTTGAAGAACATCCAGCATGAGGAAAGGAAGAGATGGAGGAGATGTCAGTGCTGGAATGGGCACAGAGAGCCACAGAGAGGTGCTGAATCATCTGATTATTCCTACGTAAATCCAAGTCCTGTTGTACCAGACCCCTCCTGACTCAGCCAGCCTGACTCACCCCGTTCCCTGCTTGTGACTTCCCACATGTCCTCTTATGACAATCCTTTCCTCTTCCCTCACATAAACCAAGTCCCTTTGAGATGATGGACACATTCAGTATCACAAGATTTTCTGTATCAGGGTTTTTTTTCAGCTCTTTTTGCTGTTCCCCTGCATATCAAGTCTGAGCCACATCCCTGGCTGTCACCCACTGCCTCTTCAAAGCATGAGCACATACATGGACACAAACACACAAAAGACTTTCTAGAAACAAAATGCATCATTCCCAGACATTTCTGGAGTCAATACTAACAGAGAAATCCATTGTTGAAAATGTGTCAATAGGGACCGTCGCACTGTGTAACAGAGGAGCAGCGAGTGACTTTTAGCACTGGGCTCTCCTCACCCTGGACCTGCCTCTCTGGCTCTGTTTTCAGCTGCCCTAAACATCTTCTCAAAAATGAAATCTCCCCCTAAAGCCTGATGGGAAGGGGATGGAAAAGACTGCACAAAACTGAGGTATAAATTCATCTCAGCTGTTTAACAAGCCTGCTGTTAAAGTTATTACCCAATTCCCCTCTGCAGACAATGAGAAAAATGAAGCTACTCCCTATCATGTAACACACC
The DNA here is from genome assembly GCA_009812075.1 of Sialia sialis. NCBI lineage: Eukaryota > Metazoa > Chordata > Aves > Passeriformes > Turdidae > Sialia > Sialia sialis. Next base: position 3,551,179 of record VRYO01001726.1, on the reverse strand, counting down.
TCGCGCTGTGGCTTAGGAGAAATCCCTGCTGGAGGTTTCTCTTTCCATTATTGACTAAAGTAGGAACCTGAAAAATCTGTGAAGACTCATTTGCTGCTTTTAAAGACTAAAGTTAGTCAAAAATGTGCTCCACTCCTGAAGAGGCCTGTGTCTGCATTGCCTGTGTAGGATGCCAGCTGCTCCAGGCAAAGAGGTGCCCTTCTTGGTATTTTACACTGTAGTCATGAAATCCACTTTTTATGTGTGTTGATTGATACCCTGGGGACTTCAGATGCCATGGAAAAGCTCTCTGTGAAGAGCCAAGGTAATTGTAAAATTATTTACAATGAGGCATGGAAAGGCTATTGCAGATCCAGCTTTTGTTACAGTCCAGGTGCATCCTCCAGCCTTGAGGAGGAGAAAATGCACAGAATGTGCCTGTGTGTTTGGTGGACTGTTGAATTTTGTACTGAAGGTACTTAGGAAAACAAGGATTCACATTCCAGCTAGTATAAGGAACATTTCAAACATGCCTTTCAAAGGAGAAAAAAACCAGGTCAAATTAATGATCTATAGTTATAGCTCAGGAATTTATAAGGAGAATGGGGCTATATTTTTTCTAGGAAATTGTGTTAATGTCCTTAGTGTAATATAGCTGAACATGTCTGCTTTCCAGCTCTGCACCCTCTTATTTGCATCCTCTTCTTTGCATTCCTCTGGGATAGAAACACTTGGTACTGCCAAGTTCTCCAAGGATTGAAACAGGGAGTTTAAATCTGCAATTCAGAACTTTGTGTGGCCCCATGGGCAGCTCACTAAAGCTCCATGAAAGGAGCAGTGAAATCAGACTCAGACAGCCTGGAGAGCAGCTCCCTCACACAGAACCTCCAAAGGTTTTTGGCCCTGCCTTCAATATCCTCAAATTGCAGGGGACAAACCACTGAAACAACAGAATCTGCAAAAGGATAGTGGAAATGAGAAAGAGCCAAGCTTCACCTGCTGAAGATAAAAATTATTAGAGTTTCTTTCCAAGAATTCTAGCAAACCCAGCACCTCTCTGAGAACTTCCAGTGACTTCCTGAGGGTCTGTGCACAGCATGAAGTGCAGCATTTTCCTGCAAACTCTGAGCAAAGTCCCCTGCAGGTCTGCTGAGAGGTGCCAGCTCCAGTCCTGGGTGCCAGTGGACATGCCAATGCAGGATGGCACTGACAGAATTGATCGTGGGGCACACCAGGGCATTCACACAGTTCTGTCACTTCCAGATCCACAACCAGAGCTTATGATGCTGGATGAGGAACCATGTAGATAAAAGCATCCAAAAATATCTTGTTTTGCATGAATGCATTCTGAGATAAACAAGTGTTCAGAAGAGTCCGTCATAATGGCTCCTAGTTCAAAGTCCACCCCTCTCTCAGTGGGGCCAGTGGAGCATTTATCCATTTTCTAGACTCTGGATGACTTCCACTGTCCTCTGCCTCCTTTGATTAATGTGCCCAATTTTGCCATTTTCCAATTACTCACCAGGTACTAATGTGAAGTTAATGGGTGCCCTTAGCAGGGCTTTGAAAAACACGAAAGTGCTTGAATTCAGCCCTCCTAAAGTGTGCACTTTGTTGTTGATAGTGGAAGCCAGGATGTGCTGCAGCACATTGCACTGGGTTCCACGATGCAAACAAGAGACATCACCAGCATGATGACATAGTCAGTGCCTCAGTGCCAAAAAAACCTGCCTGGGTTAATGATGCCAATATTACACTACATTAATGGAAATATTATGCTACATTCATTACATTGCTGATGTATAAAGCTGCACAATTCCCAGGCCAGCATGAGCACACCCTCTTCCTTTGAGTGTTTAAGAGAAAGAACCAATGAAGTTTGCTTTATAATGAAAAATACCAAATGCTTTAATATCACTTTCATAAGGAAAATCTGTTTTTATTTTCTGTCTCAGTTGTAAAAATGAAATATTTCCTTTCATATAGAGCCAGAGCAAGTCTTTGGTTGGATACATTCTTCTATCCTTTTTGGACAGATATGATATAGAACAGAAATAAAGCTTTGAGAAATAAACTGAAATATATTTTCCACTCTCTTTGTCCTCTCCATCTGCAATACAATTGTGGTCATAGCAACATTGGTCTGGGGGTTATCTGGTTTTCTTCTCCCTCTATTCTTACAGGTTTTCAGCATCTGAGCTCAGCAGGATCAGAAGGGATTGAGAACAAGTGGAAGCAGGCACAGGTGTGTTTGGCACATCCTCATTTCCAGGTGACCTGATGTGTTTGTACAGCCCATCGCTTTCCTCTCATGGAGATCACAGTGGGTGTTACTGCCCTTTTGGCTTTGTAGTAAATAACTCAGTCCTTTCTGGTTTTCTTTTCTGGGTTCAAGCTGAACAGACTCAATCTTTCACTTTGTTTTTTTTATAGAGATTAATGTGCAAGAAGAAAAATTAGGCCAATTTGGTGGCTACTTCAGAAGGATTTACTCACCTCAGGTTTGCTGCAGTGTGGAATGGAGTGATGGAATGTACTGGGGGAAGAAAAAGGAGAAATTGATAGAAATTAAGTATTAAGAGATTATGTGGGGGGAAAAAAGAAACAAAACAAAAGACATAAACAAAACGAACAAACAAAACCCAATCGAAATAAAACAAAAAAAAAAGGAACAAAATTGAAAGTGAAGCAGAGGCACAGAAAATGTTTAGTCCTGTACAAATTCTCAAATACTTGTCTTTTATTGTGCTCTGAAAGAGTTAATCCTGGTGTCAGCCAGGAACCCAACTAATGATTCCTCTGCTCCTACCTCTTACATCAGCAGCAGATCAAGATCAAATTCAATATTGTTAAAAAGCAGGGAACAGCTATAAGATGAATCCCTAATGAATGGAGCAATGGGTCAAAAGGGCACATTTGTTATTCAATAATCCAGTAAAACTTTTCAATCTGCTGAACAAAATACCTCTGTGCAATGCTAAAAATAAATGAGTTGGGTCCTTCTGATGCAGACAATTTATGTGTGAGATAATTTCAGCAGGTCTGAAAGTCATCCCAAGAGACTTGCTTCTGCCTTTTAGTGGGGTTGTTGTGGCACCTTCCATGCCTTTCACAATTTAAATGTTTGCACAGTAATTCCCAGGCTCCACAAATTGAACGGACCAACCCTTGGTCCCCCACTCACTGCTGCTATTTTGGAGGCAGTCTGTGCTTATTGGAACAATTGTTGTTTTTTTTTTTTTTTCTTGAGAGATCAAGCTAAAGGGTCAAACAGAGAAAAGAGATACACACGCAAATAGCAGATTCAATGAGCTCCTTGCCAAAGGATGTCAGGGACGTAAAAGGTTTTCATGACTTCAAGGAGGGGACTGGGCAGGTACTCAAAAGTGAGAACTAATGAGAGGTTCTGGGAAGCAAATTACACACCAAGCTGATAAAAATCCCATAAATTAGCTCTCAGATCTTGCACCTCTTTAATTCCAAACAGCTGAATGTTTTCTGAACCTCAGAAAATTGTATCTACAGACTTGGAACCTTTTTTGTTTTATAGAAGTTCAGGAAGGAATCAAGCAATCATACAGAGCTAAATGATCTATTTATCTATTTTGGCCCAGCCATGATCCTTGCAGGAGACACTTATTTTTTGGCTCAGAAAGTGTGTTAGCAGAATGCTTGTTATTCATGAAGAAATAAGAGTTTGTAGAAGTTTGTGCTCCACATGCAATAAATATGGAATAATGTTCTGTACAGAAATATTCCCTAAACAAGGGTCTCTAAGAGTATAGGATCAAATTCCAGCACACTTGGGAAGTGAGAAAATATTTTGATGTCAATAAGAATTGCAATTAAAATCTTTAGTCAGACCTCGGGAGAAAAACAATTGCAGTGTTTATAAAAAGGCTAAAGAATTATATAATTCCACAAAAATGGCTACAGAAACCATTTGGCTTTCTACTGATCAAACTCTGTCTCTAAGTACTTGCTGCCATAGACAACAGAATATAAAAATCAGCAGAGATTTGAAAAACAAAATCGTGCCAGAATGTTTTGTTTCACTTTGTTTGTTTTGTTTTGTTTTGCTTGTGGTTCATAACTGGGGGTAGCACCGCTATCATTTTGTGAAAGCTTTTTGGACTGAGTTATGGGGGTGTTTCTGGTCTGCTTTCCCACCTCTGACATAAACCTGCAGCTGGTTTTGCATCGTGTATTTCAGATTCCCAGCTCCCTAAATCCCACTTTTGTGACTCTGTAAATGCATCAGCCACGGGAGCTGATGCAAGTGGCTGGAACCTCTTTTCGTACTCTATAATCTAATGCACTTAGCGAGCCAATGAATATGTGGGGAAGGAGGGGCTTTCTGGCTGAGGGGCTCTGTGCAGGAGAACAGCTGTTGAGCAGCAAAACCTTGCCCAGAGCCAGGCAAACACACTCACTCACATCCTCAGTGGCTCTGTGCATCCAGGGCTGGCACAGCCAGCTACAGCCCTCCTCCTCCCTCGGCAGAAAGTGAGCAAACTTGCACAGAGAAGCAGAAAGCACAAGGAGGCTCAGCTGTGAAACATTTTCAGATCCAGCCTTGCAGATCCAGCAATGGCCTGGGTCAGTAATTTCTCCTGGTTGAACCACCTTGTTCTGCATGAAGAACGTCTCAGGGGGTTCTTGAACAGCACTGAGGACTATTTAACCTTCCTGTGCGGGCCCAGACGGAGCCACCTGTTCCTGCCCATGGCTTTGGTGTACTCTGTGATCTTTGTTGTCGGGGTGGTTGGGAACTTCTTGGTTTGCCTCGTCATCCTCAAGCACCGCAACATGAAGACCCCGACCAACTACTATCTGTTCAGCCTGGCGGTGTCCGACCTGCTGGTGCTGCTTTTCGGGATGCCCCTGGAAGTCTACGAGATGTGGAGCAACTACCCCTTCCTGCTGGGGCCCGTGGGCTGCTACCTGAAGACGGCTCTGTTCGAGACCGTGTGCTTCGCCTCCATCCTGAGCGTGACCACGCTGAGCGTGGAGCGCTATGTCGCCATCCGCCACCCGTTCCGTGCCAAGCTGGCCAGCACGCGCCGCCGCGCCCGCAGGACCATCCTGGCCCTCTGGCTGCTCTCTGTGCTCTTCGCCCTGCCCAACACGGGCACCCACGGCATCGTGCTGCAGCACTTCCCCAACGGCACCCTGGTGCCCGGCTCGGCCACCTGCACCGTGGTCATGCCCCTGTGGATCTACAACTGCATTGTGCAGATCACCTCTTTGCTCTTCTATGTGCTGCCCATGGGGGTGATAAGTGTGCTGTACTATCTGATGGGGCTAAGAGTAAGTCCTGCTCCAGCTGTGCTCAGTGTTTCCTTGCCTCATTCTTGTGTGTTTGTGTCCATATGTGGCTTTTGAGTGAGTTCTGCGCCTTTTTGTTACCGGTGTTTTCCCCCCAAAGCAGCAAAAGTGTTTCTCAAACCTCTGAAAACAGTAGGTCCAACTTCTTCTCTGGTGCAACCCTGTTCTGAAATTACTATAGCTATGTTAGGGAATGATATACCCCAATCTTATAAAAACTCACCATCAGTGCTGCTCACATCTGAACGTTAATTAAACACCCAAGTCAGTAGATTGATTCCAGCCTCTCAGAGATTTACACCTTTGCAGTAGGGACTAGAAAGAAATGGACCAAAAGGAAAATGTGAAAAGAATAAAAAGAAGATGGCTAGAGATTGAATTTTGTGTACTATTTGTTTTCCCTTTTCTTGTGACTGTAGAATTTCCATTGCGTTACTTTCTTCTTTTCCTTCCTTGCAGCTGGTGGTAATATTCACTTATTAAAACTCACAAAGCTCATAAACTCAAATCTTACCTTATTGCTGCAGCAAGCAAATTCAGCAATCATTTCTTTATATAAATACAGCATTGTTTCACCAGGCTACCTTAGAGCTTATATTCCTTCTCTCTTCAGAAACTGAGACTACTTTTGACAAGCATCCGTCATATAAATGTGTGGATAGCACAATCAGGATCACAGTGTTGTAAAACTACGTAGCACAACACTGAAATGCACTGCTAATCACAGTGACTCACGACCACTTTCTTCTCATAAGTTACAGCCATTTAGACAACATAAATCCCATTTTATCACACTGAATGTAACTTAAAGTTTACAAAGATGTGTCTGATCCCATAGCAAGAAAGGGAGACAAATGAATTTATTAAATAATATGCGAGAAACTCAACCAAATCTCTGCTGGTGTATATGTTGTTTTGTTGTGCTGGCTGATATTTACTGTTACCTGAAATTATGCAGAAGCAATTTTTACTTACCCAGATAAAAACATGGATTATCTGTCAAAAATCCACAGCACAGAGCAGATCCTTGAGGCAGTGAATGGGTTAAACTATCCCCAATCGCTGCAGGCTCTTGAGGGGTCTTTACATAGTTTCAATGAATATTTTGCAAAATAAGACCAAAGGGAATGAAAGGTGATGAACATAGAGTTGTTAGAAAAAGAGAAACCCCTGAATTTATAGAAGGAAGACTTGAAGGTTGCAATAACTTCTATTTGCAGCAGCAGATATTCCTATACCCCATCCCAGAAGAGAAGCTCAGTACCAGATGAGGGCTGATTCCCTAGAACTTCTGCAAATGCACACATTTGTTCAAGCAGTCTTTCCTAAAGAGAGTAATGTTCACTGTTAGTGCTTCTATTTTTCTGTATATCCAGCTCAGACTTCCAAATTTTAACAGGATCCATTTTGGCTAAATCTGCATTGTCTCCAAGCTGCACAGGGCAAGATGATTTCATTTCTTCAACAGAAGTGATAGAAGAATGATGTATATATATAATTTTCTAAGAGGAGGCACTTTTTATCTACTCACAGAGGAGGAAATCTGTGAGACTTTAGCAACACCCTGCAGCCTCCTGAGTGCCATGTATCACTCACAGAGTGCAGTGGAAAAGCTCAGGGTTGATCCAAAGGTTTTACAGCAGCTCCAATTCAGCAAACACAGACGTAACCTTTTATATCCTTGCTTTGTAGAAAGGGCATTTCTTCACCAGTTTCTGCCTCAAGCTCTGCCAGTGCTGGACAGCCTCAGGATACAATGCAGATGGGGACAGGTGACCTGCCAAGCAGCCCTGAGAAGGCAGTAAACATGGATCATAGACTGAGCTAATTTATAATTTACTTCCTTGAAAAATGTAAAAACACATTTGTCTTTTTCACTAGGAAATGGTTGCTTACCTCATTATCTACTTGGGTATAATTTTGAGGCTCTACAATGTTATGGTCAACTGATCGTTCCAGCACCAGTGTAAAGAAGAGAACACTGATCATTGCCCTGTAAACTCATTAGGCTTGATTGTGGAAGCTTCCTGCTGCCTCTTCCATGGGGGTCCCATCACAGATACCTTTAGAATAAATCCCTAGATCATCCAGGCTCTTCAAACCCAGTTCAGCTGTTGAGCTACTGGCTGCAGCCCACAGCCAAAGGGCTGAGCAGGGAGAGAAGAGGGACAAGATGAGAGCATTGGGCAGTAGCTGCTCGTGGAAGTTCATCCCTGGGGCACTGGTTGAGATGGGATGGGATTGCTTGGGAAGAAGCCTGCATCACAGCAGGGTTCACTGCAAGGTCCCTGCCCATTTCTTACAAATTCCTGAAGGACACTCGTCTAAAAGTCACACTCTGTTTAACAAGGATTTCTGACAGTGTGGGCTGGATGATTCTTCTCTTAAGGTTCCAACTCTTCTCTTAGTCTCTCATCCCCTCAGTAACCAGTAATAAATTATTATTAATAATAATAATAGTAATAAATGTGGACATAATGGCAATTCAACTTTAGCTGTCTTTGAAGCAAGACAACTTATTCTTGCCAATGCATATCTGGTTCAGATTTTATCATCAAAATCTATTTCTCTCCCCAAATGCTCAGCTGTTAGACACACAGAATTATCTGTGGATGGTGACTGCCTTTGGCTAGTTCCTGCAGAGCCCAGCACAGCTCCTCCAGAGTGTGTCCCCTTTCCATGGGGGTTGTCCAGCAGTCCTCGTCCCAGTGGCTGCTCCTCCTTTGCCATGGGGGGAGCTGAGGGCACACCCAGGTTGCAGCTGCTTCAGCCAAACCTCAAAACAGGCAGGAGTGTAATCTTTAGCAGAAGATTTATGGGGTTTAAATATCAATTTCCCATCAGCTGGAGAGAAACTTTGATCACCACTCGTGTCTGTTACTGTGTGCAGTTTCTGGAGTGGTGATAGTCACAGTAACATGGTACTCTTTTACAGGAACAAGAAAGAGTTTATGTATTGAAATAAATTATGGATTTAAATAGTGTAGATTGTGGAAAACAATTTACAGACATTTTATTGGACAGAGGAGAAGATATTTTTTAGAAACACAGTTTGTGAGACTAGTTATGTACACTACAGGTGTTATATTTTTGTTTTGGGTTTGTGTCTTAGACAAGCTTGAGAGCAAAGCTCATTTAGTTTGGGAAAGAATTTTGGCTGCTTTTTTTTAAACTTTAAACAGTCAACAACAAGTATCAGCCAGGCCAAGTTTACAGAAAACAATTCTGCTTTTGCAGATTACAGAAAACACACCTTCTTTGGCAATGGCCTCACTATGTTTGTCTGGGGATAGGAGAGATCCTAATTTCATTCAGCCTTGTGATTTCTGTAGCTGATAAAGATGTGGGGGTAAATCCAATTTTCAGCTGCTTGCTCTAGTCACTTTAAATTCTCTTTCAGTGAAAGGGTAGCATTCGTCTCAGACCTACACAGCCTCATACATCACAGTAATTCAAAAGTAACCAGTACCTTGGCTGGGGTTCTACCCCTCTCAAACCATTGGTGTTAACTCAGGTTACAACCATGGACTCATTTTTCTTTTTTCCCTCCTTGTTTATAATGTTTCATTGTTATATTAAACTGCAGCTGCTGAGTTGTTCTTACCTGTTACACCTTCATCACTTGAGGCTAAAGAGGAGCCTAAATCATCTTCAAAATGACAGATGGAAGGTGAAAAATAAAGATACATGTGTCTCTGGCTTATTACAGCATCAGCACGCTGTACTCCCTGAGGCTTTGGAATATGCCTGGAATAGATTACTGTTGAGACTAAAAACCACTGAAGAGGATCCAGGGGTTTTAATAAATCTGAAAATATATCAGTAGATGTGCTACAAATCAACTGAGTCCTTTCCTTAAGCAACTGTGGCTCTGCCTGAAAGTTACAAGGGGAATAATGTAAAATATGAGAAGCCAAATTGTATTATAATTGGCTATAATTCCATTTACTTGTTTTTTCCTTTTATAAATAGAATAAAAAGAACATTGAAAGAAGGGCTCATTTCATCATCCTTACAGAAAAATATTATTAATCAGAAATCAGAAAGCAAAGTCACGGTCTAAAAGGCAAGATAAAATGGCACAACTAGCATGCCTTGATGAAGTTTTTACAAATCCAGAGTGATTTCTATCTTTTCCCTCATCAATGATATTGTCTCATATATAATTAAGTTTTGGTTCCAGTTTCTCTACTTGAAAACAAACAAAGCTGTTGGCTAAGCAGGAGTTCCCAATGCAGGAAGCTGGGACCAAATATGGACTTCCCAGATATGATTTCTTTGGTACTCAAATCAATTGTCCTGTTTATGTAAACCTGATCTTTTATCACCAAAGCACCAGTCTTCTCATCATAAACATACTGGGGACAGATTCCAGGCATGATCACATTGCTGCTCTTCATGCCCATTTTTTTTGAAGTCCAGGAGAAATTACTGGAGAAAAAACTCTCCTCATTGTGCCTGGGCAGTGTGTGGCTAAATCTGTGTGTATCATGCACCCTGCCCATCTGCAAGGCAGAATTTCTGGGCTTTGTTCATTAGATGGGTTGAATATCAACTACGTCAAACACTCAGGATATGAAACAAACTCCCTTGAATTCTACAGGACATTTTCCAATGATTGTTCCTCTGTTATACTGAGGCCTCATTGGATATTTTTTGGATCATTGGTTTGTGCTTAATTGTGAGGAACACTTTTAGGAAAATAAATAAACTAGCAATATTTTGCTAAAAGAGAAAACAATGCCTAGCAAAATGGTGTTGAAATAGAACATAAACTGTGAAACAAATATTGACTCATTGAGAAAAGGTAAGTGGGGAAGTGAAATACGAAATTGCTGTAAATTTGCAGGTTCAGATGCATAAAATCTGTTGATTGTTTTGAACCTAAATCTTCTACATATTTCTAGACAAAAACTTAAATTTAAATGCAGGGGGTTTTTTTCAGTGAGTCCCAAGTGGCCCCAAATTTTGCTTTCTCAAGCTACAACTATCAAAATATCAAACAGTCTGTGTCTGGCAGGGATGTGTTCTCTTGTCTAAGCTGTGCTGTGGTTTCCCTCCTGTTGCCAGTTGAAAGGAGATGAATCTTTGGAAGTGGAGGAAATGGCTGTGAATGTTCAGAGGCCATCCAGGAAATCAGTCACCAAGATGTTGTGTAAGTAGTGAGTCCTTCTGTGTTTTATGAGCAGGAGTGTGACCAGATCCTGAAGGGTATTGAGCAAGTTCATTGGATACAGGAGTTAGGAGATGAGTAGCTGTCATATTTTAAAAAGGCTTATTGCTGTTTATCAGGACTTGCAGAAGTGAAGCATCAGGGGTAGCTCCCAAAAGACTCAGAAAGCAAATTTTCCTCCCCAGCACAAGAGGAGGTTGAGCAAAACTTTGTGGCAGATGCTTGCATGGCAATTTTCCACCATCCCTCACTCTGTCTCTTGCAGCCCTTGAGCGGAAATCCCCTTTTTTTTCAGAGTGCAAATAGTCTATCTTGTACATTTTTACAGAATGTACATCTGTTTTGCATTACATCAAACTGTACTTTGGAACCAGCTTGGTTTTCTGAGCCTAGAATGAGTTTGGCCTCCATATGTACCTAATATTGCCTGGCAGTTTCCTGCTCTGTTTGAATATCACTCTGTGTGCATGCATTGGCTTATCCAACACAGAAATTAGTGGAAAGATTGTTCTTTTAGTTGGTAATGGTAAGCCAGAAAGGATGGGAAATGTTTTGAAACTGTGAATATAATTTAAATATTAAGTCTTCCATCCAGCTTTCTGAAGTCTCTGCTCAGAGGGCTGGTGGACCATAGCCTCCCATTTCTGACCTGTTTTTCTTCTCCCCTTTCTCCATGCCAGTTGTCCTCGTGATAGTTTTTGCCATCTGCTGGGCTCCATTCCACGTAGACCGACTTTTCTTCAGCTTTGTTGTGGAATGGACTGAGCCTTTGGCCAACACCTTCAACTTAATTCACGTGGTGTCAGGTAAAGCTCTCCTCTTGCACTTGCACAAGAACTGGCAGAAAAAAGAGTATTTATAAGTGGTTTTACTTGGAATGTGCAGTCATTTATTTTGTAGGGGACATGAGGCTTGTGTGGAAAACGTTGAGGTTTGAGCAGTGATGAGAACAGTGCCTGAATAAAAACTGCAGGCAGGTTTCTGCAGCTTTCAAGATCTGGACATGTCAAATTCACAAAGAATAGAATTTTAAAGAAAGGATATCATGCATCACTACTACCTACTTTTAATTCTTGGGAATGTTCAGAAGTAAAGACTGCTGTCATTCAGCTGCTTTTAAGAAGTACACAAGAGCAGGCAGCATCCTCCATAGGCTCTCTGGGGAAAATAGGAAGCCTTACCAAATGCAAGAGCCTTACATACTGCTCATACTGGGTGATGAAACCAAATCTTTATGGCCTTGCCAACTATAAAATTGAGATCTTTTCAAAGAGGAATCTTATTTTCAGTCTGCCATGGGAAAACACTGAGTGTGGCCATTAGGCAGCTCAGACAAATCCAATCCTGTGCCATTGTCCTGGTGAGTTGTAGGAAATTAGCTTCCCCTGGCTGGAAGTTATCCTCTGACAGCTTTGATGGGTCACCAGCTGTGCAAGTCCTGCTGTGGGGATGAGGGCAGTGCTGGAGGCAGGACAGGGCAGCTCAAGAGAGAGCTGGTTCCTGAACAGCTGGAGAGACTGAGCTCCAATTAACATTCTCTCCCACTTTCCTTTCACTGCAATGAAAGCTGAGCTAACCTTGGTGAGATATCCCTGTGCCAGGAAGGCAGCAGAGCTCCCACTGCTGCTGTCTCCATCCTTGCACCCAAGCTGGGTGCAATAAATAGATTTTCCTCTTCTGAGATGAGTTCACACACAAATATCTCTCTCTTTCCCCCACCCTTGTTCTCCTAGGTGTTTTCTTTTACCTGAGCTCTGCCACAAACCCCATCATTTACAACCTGCTGTCCCAGCGCTTCAGGATGGCTTTCCTCAGTGTGATCTCTCCTTGCTGCACGCACTGTGCCCGTAAACATCCCACCTGCAAGATTTCATCCCAGAAGAGCATGTTTGTGATTCAGAATCACAATCTCATGGACTCTGCTGAAAACACGAGTCTCCCTGGCATGCACAGGGCATCTGTCAGCAGCTCCCAGCTCTCCACTGGCCTCTGACTTCCCATGTTGTGATCCAGGTGAGAGAGAAGGTTAAGAAAATTACTTTAGAAGAAAACTTCAGGTTTCAGCAAGAATTGCTCAAGAGGTCTCCCACTGAATGAATGAAGGAGGAGACTGTATTAAGCATATGCTAGGGAAGCACTCTTACCCCCAAGCTAATGAGGGAGGTGGAAATCTGAGTTTGCTCACTGCAAGCTGTGCTAGCAAAGAGCTGCTTGAAAAGGTGAGAGACATTGCCAGCATAGGAGAGAGAATCAGCTTAGCCAAGTCCTAACAAACAGCTTCTTGTGTAGCAACTGAAACATCAGTTTTCATTTATTTTGAAACAGGACAAGACTTCCCTACCCACTTCTAGCTTTAGGTAAGCCAGTCCCACTTCCCTCTGCTCCAACCTTCTTGAGGTTGCTGTTGCAAACCTCTCCTGTCAACAATGGCAAACAGGTAAGAATGAGAGCAGGGCTGATAAACAGCAGCTACCAGCAACAACTGTTTCTGGGCCAGAAGAACCAGGGAGCCAACAACTGTAAAATAAAAGTAAATCAAACTTTTGCTTTCTGAGATTCTTATCATTACTTCAACTTTAGATATTTTTGTGTTGTCTCCACAGTGAAGCCACAGTGTGGTTGTGCTTCAGCAGACTTCACTCCTATACTAGGTGGATTGCAGAAGTCAGAGATCTATGTGGATTAGCAATCACCAGAAAGGAGACTGGACAGCACTGACAACTGAGGCAATTGGGACAAACCTTATACAAGGGCAATAAAAAGGGGAGGTGATGTTGCATCTACTAAATTCAGTTTTTGCCACAAAGCAAAATACAAAGTCTGAAAAGCTTTCCTGCATCCCAGTAGAGCAAACAGATCCTGAAGGCAGCATACTCAAATCAGAGCTGACAAATTCCTGGGCTCTGCAGACTGCAGGGACAGGACTCTATAGAATTTTGCCAAGAGAGTTCAGGGATGGCCCATTAAGTGATAAAGAATTCTGTATAACTCTGTCTCACACGTTTCAAAGCCTGATCATTGTGTTTCAGGGAAATGCCTCCCCTGTGCATCCTGACACAGGGCTGGGTTTAGTCCCCGTGCTGGGCTCAGGCTTGGAACTGCCTCAGAGAATCATCCATGAGTGCCACCAGGGGACTGGCAGCTCCTTGCACAGCCAGAGAACACTGAGTTATCACAGCAAATAAGAACATTAGTCCCTGCAAGATGATCCACTGTGTGCATAAAGACATTTTCCATTCTGGTCACTGGGGATCCAGATGACATTTCCTAGCTGAGGAGGACTGCACTCCTGCTTACCACACTTTCTTTCTTTGCCCCAAAGTTTTCTGTTTGATTCTCACTGTGGGACTCTGAGGTGGGAGCCTCATGGCAGCTGGAGAGTCCCCTTTTCCTGGAGCATAAGAGGAATCTTTTCAGACCCTTTTTACCACCTGCAGTCTTGAAAAACACGTCTTGGAGAGGGGGAGAGCCACACACAAGGCCCGCAGAGAAAAGGCCATTCCTGCTCCCTCAAGACACAGCTGAAATGCTTTGCCACCCCCAAGTGGACACTTGCATTTTACCAGTGACATTTACATTTTTAAACAGAAATTTTGCATTATTTTTCCCTCAGCAGAGATTGCAGTGTGTTTTCCCTCTGGACAGGCCATGGCTGTGGTGCCTTGCTGCTTTTGGGCTGCCCAGGTCCCTGTTCTCCTCCCTGTGCATTGCTCTGAGCTCTGTCATCCCAGTGACTGCCTGGGGACCACCTGGGGACCATCTGGGACATAATCACAGGATGATTTTATGCAGGTGCTTTTATTGAAGAGCTCTGGGATTCGGGGTGCAAGCCCAAATCTGACTCCAACAAGGATTTGAGAGGGACATGTTGTTATACCCTTTTCATTATGTAACTATATACTAATTACTAAGCCCATATTATTCTATTGTATACATTGATCTTATCCAAGCATAGATTCTTATGATTTTCATCAGGTCCCCAAAATACCCTTTCTCATGATTCTTGTTGCAATTACATCGCTTCTCAGGATTCTTATTATGATCAAACAATAATATATTCAATTTACCAATTATTACATTTATCCTTTATCATATGATGATTATGCAGGTGCAGTTTCACATGATCTAATAAAGACAAAGCCCAACATTCGTTCCTGGTTCCCTTTCCCAGGCCTACCAGACCCAACCTTACTTTCCACCCCCTGAATCTGTTGTATGACATTCCCATGATTTTAGAAACATTTTTAACCCTATGCTGTCATGGGGACCACCTGGGCAGTGTCTGTGCTGAGTTTCCTCCCTCACCCTGTGCCTCCCTTGGGCAGATCCCTCACTGAGCCCTGGATTCTCCTCCCTGTGCCAGCAGTGTGAAAGCTGTCCCAGGACCAGGGACACTGCCAAAGGAGTGAGGAGACAGTGAGTGACGTTGTCACACATCCAGCACGGGGTGGAGACGTTCCTCTGCCAGGTTTTGTGGCTCTTTCAGTGCCTGTTGAACATTCAGGGTGAGGCAGCATCCTGTGCTGTGCACAGAGCCATCCATGGCTGAGCCACCATGGTTGTGCCGCTCTCTCCTCTCCTCCTGGGAGCATCCTGCAAAGCCTGGGCTGGATAAATGCATCCCTTCACCTGCAGATGAGCACACACATAAAGGTTGGGGAGTGAGGCTGGAGGGCGAAGATTTCGTGTGATCTTAAAGAAAGTGGCCGTATTTTGTTCCCAAGGGAACTCAAAAAGGTTTTGTGAGGAAGGGGAAGCAGATGTGGGAGGAATGTGCATGGATGGAAAAAATTTAGAAGAGAAGTAGTGAGAAGCAAGTCATCATGAAATTACCTGGTTCTGAATTAACTTATTTTCTTGTCCTAAAAGCGGTTTTAATCACATTTAATTTGCTGTTAGTCAAAAGTAGTGATGCACATAAGTAAAAACTACTGAGCTTTTTTGGCCAAATATCAAAATCAAAGCTGAAAATATTTAGTCTTGCAGCAAACCAAACCTTCTGTGAAAGTGTTATTGGGAGAGACATGTCAAAACTCCTCTGAATTCTGCTGAAAATCAAATAAATGCAGAGGCAAAAATGTGGACTAACTGGAGAGTCCAAGTTAAGTTCCCTGTGGCTGCACAGCTCAGTACCTCCTCACTCCTGAGGGAAGATCTCTAGAAAATAATTGATGCGCTTTTTCCCTAAATATAGTCAATGTCCACTGGAGACTTTTCTTCCCAAAAGGTCAGTGCTTGAGTTATTTATCACTCTGCTCTGATATTTACCTCCTGCATTTTGAAAGCTGGATTCAAAGATGAAAAAACAAGAAGATGGATAGAGATGTCATGAAAGCTGATGCTATTCCTTTATTTATACATTAAGGAGCTTTCATAGCCAAGTGCTGAAAAATGTTGGCAACTGGCTGAGAAAAACTTCTGTTGCACAAAGATGGAGAACAACTCTCTTTCCCCAAGAGTGGTCTGGTGTGATAAAACTGTATTTATTTGAAATCAAGCGTGACTTTGGAGACAGAACTGTCTATTGATTTATTTCTCTGTTTCTGTTCCCTTCGGGGAAATGTGTAAATGTGTGAGCAGAAAGTGTGGAGAGCAGGGGCAGTGAACAAAACGTGGAGGATTTGAAATGTGCTGCAAGGAAACAGAGGGGAGAAGAATTGTGTTCATTGCCATGAGTGATGTCAGATCTAACACAGGTTCAGTTGGAAGAAACACCATGAAGAGCAGGTGAACAGTTGTGCTAAGTTTAGGTGAAGAGTTTTGAACACCACTGTGTTTTGCAGTGTTTAAACTACAGTTTATCAGTAAAACTAAATGTACATTTCAGCTACAGAGATGGTTATCTGTATGTAACATGAAAATAAATATACTGAACTCTGTCTGCTAAGCCTGGTCCATGCTCCAGAAATCCTTCTTGTTTCTTGTTTCTCCCTCTGGTTTCACCTGAGCAGCAGAAGATGGACATTCCCCAAATGTGCACCAAGTGCAGGACACCAAGAACTCATTACAAATCACAATACTTTAAAAAAACCAACATATTTTGGCTGGTATATTTGCACAAATCCCCACAAATCCTTGTGGCATCCAAGAATTCTGTACAAATGCTCCTGCAGGGGAGGAGGTTAAAAACTGGGCAGCTCAGATGTCATAGCCAGGAGAGGGTCCCAGAGCAAAAGCTGCTCCTTCCCAGCCTGTGGAACACCCAGGTCTGCTCTCCCTCTCTGTTTTCCCACTGCTGTCTCATTTTCTCTGCTTTCCTTATGACACTTGCTAGTATTTTCCACACTGAAGTTTCTTTTTTTACAAACTAGCAAACTGCTGGGCTGTGGCATTTCCATATCAAATGGATATTAATGTAAGGAGAAATATGATAATGAAAGCAGAATAAACAAGAAGTCAAACAAGTTTTTGCAGGGATTAAAATTTGAATTTAGAATTTGGTCCAAGTCAATGCAAGATGGCAAATGTTCTTCAGAGTGAGCTGGGGGTTGAAAGAGTTTGCAAAGAAACTGCAGAAAATTGCCCAGTCTGGGCCCTGCAGGTTTCCTCACCTGGGAAAACACACTTTTGAGGTTGTTAGGGCAGGTCACTGTGCGCCAAAAGACAGTGAACATCTTGTGCACAATTCCCTGACTCTGAAAAAGGAATTTGCCATGTACAAAATGAACCATAATGTAAGAACCTCTCCAGGAGAGTCAAGGGTTATTGATTTCTTCAACATTTCCTTCCATTTCTGAGTATTAACAGCCTGCCTTGGTCATACCCAGATAGAGCTAAGTTCATTTGCTACCAGCAGAAGAAGACTTTCTATTACTGTCTAGGCTTTGTGAAACTCTGAAAAGCTGTAGCTGATGTTTTAAAGGCTAATTATCTTAAATCCACTTAATTTTTAAAGAAGGATTAATTTTAGGTGTATGGGAGCTATTGGAATAATTTGCTTCCCACTAGGATAGCTAATTCATTAATAAAATACTGAGGTTCTTATTGCAAAATCCCAAATAACTTTTTTCTTGCATCCTCAGCTTACACTCTTTTATGAAATGTAACAATTTCTTCCCAGAGGAACAGACTTTTTGATTTTTTGGTTAGACTTCGGTTTTCCCTTTGACTCAGATGTCTTCAATATGATCTCCATCAGAGGAAAACTATTCCTTTTTCTAGTCAAATGAGGGAGACAAAAGCTGTGCTAAAATCAATTTTTCTGATCTACTTCAGTAATCTACTTTAGGTGTTTTACAGGTAGTTTTTATGCATACCTTCTGCAGCTGAAAAACACAGCCAGGCAATGAGGAACAGTGACCTTGGAGTGCTGTGTGCTCTTTGCTGCAGAGCAGGGAAGTTCATCAGACCTATTCAATTTTTTTCATTTCTTCAGAACCCAAGAGATTGCCTTAAAAAAGAGTCAGTAGGAAAATCATGCTCCAAGTGAGCAAAGCAAATGGCTCACAGCTAAATCACCACTCAACAGTGCAAGAGCAGCATCGTTAGGGGCTCACCTGCCACTTTGTTCATTGCTCTGGGGCTGCTGCCTCTGGGACACCTGGGCTGCACCCAAAAGGCAGAGAAATTCCAACAAATGCACATGCAGAATTTGCAGCGTTTGTTTGCAACTTTTCCATTTGCTTTACTTTGCTTTGCTTCTGTAGGAGATGACAAGGGCAGGAAAGAGATCTGTCCTGCCAGAAACAGCTGCCTGAACTCAATGGAAAGTCTCCAAAAAGAAGTGTTTTCATGCTGCTGTTGACTGCAGTGCAGGGCAGCACAGAGCACCTGCAGCAAAAAAAGTACAAGAGTCATAGTTTATAAGAGTTACAATTTTGGGAAACAGAAAACCTCACCAAGCTGTCTGTGAGGAAGGAAACAAAGCACTAACACAGGAACCTGGAGGTATATTTAACCATGTTTATTTAACCATACACACACTGGGGTTTGTTAGCTGGTGTTAGGAAAATCCAGCACGAAGAGGGTTTTTGTGTGTGAGCAAACCTGGTTAGCACCACAAAACTCAGCTTCCCCTGAGCCCTGCCAGCACTGCTTCCTCCCAGCTCAGGTTGCCTGCTCCTGCAGAAACACAAACCACAGAAACAGCAGCAGGTATCAATTTCCATTTCAGTAGCACTGGCAGGCCCCTCATTGGAATTGAGACACAGGCAGCACACATTAGCTTAAAATGCTGCAAACCAGTTACAGTAATTTCACAACTATAAGGCACACCCTTTGACTAAAATTTTGATCGAAACCCAGAAGTGCGCCTTATAATCTGGTGCACCTTATATGTGGGCGAAGTTTGGAAATTTGCCAACCCAGAAATGCGAGCCGCAAGAGCCACGGCAGCCAGCGCAGAGTGTGGGTGGGAGTGCCGGGGCCCGCGGCATGGGGAGGGCACCTGGGGCTGCGTTTAAAGACTGCACCAATCCATGAAAAAATATTTGCAAATTGAGCACCTGCCAGTAAACCCCGTGATCACGCCGTTCCGTTACTAATTCATTACTTTGTTGCACGTGGATCCTCGCTGCAAAAAAAAGTGCGCCTTATATATGGACAAAGTTTGGGAATTTGCCAGCAGCCCAGAAGTGCACCTTATAAACAGGTGTGCCTTATAGTTGTGAAATTACTATAGTGCTCCTGTGTGTTACAAAGATAAGCAGCAGTTGACACTGGCCCAGATATATCTGCTTTGGTTATCCCAGTCCCAGGATGAGGGGCTGAGCCATGTGGAGCTGGCTCTCTGCACTTAAAACACTGAACAGCCCCAAAGCTGGGGCTCACACGGCAGCCTAGCAAATCCCAGCAGCCCCATTGCACTCCTCCAGGAGCAGCAAGGACTGCCAGACAGATTCAGCCCAGAACAGCCCAGCTCTCCTGTGTCTCTTGCATTAACAGCAAGGAACACTCATACTAGTGTTAGCCTCAGTCTGGTTCCTTCTGCTCTCATTTCACTCCCCATCCTCCCTCCCAGGAGGAACAGGTATATTGAAAATCATCTCCTTCCCCCCATCCATCCAGTCTTTTTGCTGCTAAGAAATTCCACTGAGAATTGAGTCTTTTCCCTGCAACTTTATTTGCCAGCTGTAGGGTTTTCACGCTGTTATTTGTATTCCAGTCCCGATTTCAATTACCTGGCTAACCTTTTCAATTTTCACAGAGAGTGAGAATCAGAAAACAGCAGGTCCTTTATTACAGCTCACACTGGCAGGGAATTCTTCTCCCCCGCTTCCCTCCCCCATGTTTGCAGGAAAGCTCTGTCAAATTCAAACAAACTCATTGATAATAACTTGTCTATTTGCTTATGCTTTTCTGGCTGTTAAATATTCTGGTCCTTTCTGTGGACCTCTCTTTCATTCTCCTTTTGGCTTGAACATATTAGATTTTACACCACTTCTAAAAGCCAAGGAGAAGCAATCTTAAGCCTTCACCTGATGCTTGACCCCAGTGGGAATTCTCACCAGTCAAGCACTGGAGAAGTTAAAAGCCTTGTGCTTTGAGAGGAGCTGTTTGCTGATCTTTCACCAGCAGGACGTGGTGGTGGCCAGTCCTTATGTCCATGTCTCAGAGCACTTCCCAGTGGAGGCTCAGGGCACTGGGGGGTTCCCTCAAGCAAAGGATGAGCCAGGCACAGGACACCACTCTGTGAGCCCAAAGCCACTGAGTTGTACTGGCCACAGCTGTCATCCTTTTGCCTTTCTCAATTCTCCAAGTCACACCCTTCCCCTCACCCCCTTTACTGTTCTGAGCTCTTGACCTAGCAGTCATTTCCAGGACTGTGCTCTGTCTGCCCCATCACTCAGCCATCCAGATCCCAGAAATGGTTTATTCGACTGGGGAGGGGAGGGGATTTAATGCAAAAGACCTGTTCCTTAGCAACACCTTCCCATCTTTCTTCTTTGGTTATTTCCAGCTCATTATCTTTCACCATGTTCAACTCCAAATTAACTTAATTACAGACAGATTTTGTATCTCTCTGAACCAGAAGGGGCACTTGTAAAACATCCCCCAAGTCAACAGTAAATGAGGGCCTTGGCCTATGCTGAGCAGGCTTTGGGAAGCATCTCAGCTGTGCCTGCCCTGCTCCCTCCAGAGACCTCTCCTGGTTGCTCCCAGCTCCTGCTGTTCCTTTTCAGTGAGGCATTTCATCTCTCTATTTTGCAGCCTGTCCAAGCTCACCACAACCCCTGAGCTCCACAACAACATCAGTATAAATCACCTGGTGAATGCTTCTCTTACGCAGATGCCAAAGGCACTGCAATCTTTGCACCTGCCCTTTCCAGATTCTGACGGGGACTAGTGCCTCAGTTCAAAGTCTGTCATTGGAAACTGCCATGACTACAAATCTGAGCTAAATCTGAGCCTTATTGAGACTGAATATCAGAGGTACTCAGTCCAGGATGACCTGTGATTGGAGAGGTCAAGATCTCTCTTGGTTAATGCAGTTCTGGGTGCCCAAAAGTCACACTCCAATGGCAGCTCTCTCCTTGAAAGTCCCCTCAGAGATAAAGCCACAACTGAACTAGATCAGGGCAGCCTCTCACACCATATCTTGTTCTAACTCTGTGGTGCCAGGCTTCCTTTGGAAATCAGGATCAGCAGCTGATGGGTTTCTCACCTTCTCCCAGATAAATAAGCATTGCTGCATTGCTGTCTTACCATTCACAGCTCTCCACTGGCAGAGGAAATATCTTCTTTCTTCCCTTGGAGGTCTAGTAGCTATCACCCAGCTGGGACACCTCTTCCTAAATCCACCTAAATCCTCAGAAGCTGGGTGCTGCCCTAAGGATGAGGAGAGATGTGTTCACACCATGAGGAAAGTGCTATCGGAGAGAGCCACCAACAGAACTGTGCTGAGGCACATGAAACACAAGGAAATCCTCTACAAACACACAGGGGAACCAAACTCCTACAGCAGAAAAAAAAAAAGGGAAGGCAGTGTGTCAATTTTAGAGGAATCAGAGAGCTGTAATTCTACCATTAGGAGTGGATGTAGGGTTTCTGGAAAGGAATGAAAGCCTGAGTGGTGATGCAGATGGTTCCTCCCTCACACAGGAGAGCATTTCCTCCCAGCAGCTTGCCACCCTGGAAGCTAGAACCACAGGTTACATTGGGATGAGTTTCCCCTCCTTACCCTGCAGAGGTAGAGCTGCAAATCATGCAGCATCCTGGGGCTAAGAACCTCAAACACAGGCAGCAGAATTTCATTTGCAGAACAAAATTCACCCTGCCCCAAAAGTTTCTTCCCTTTCTCTTTTGCCCCTTTCTGTCTCACCACTTTGTTCTGCAGAGAGAGAAGCCATAGGTAGGATATTTCCTTCCTATTTCAGAATTTCCCACCTGAGCTGAACCCCATCACATTTACCAGCTCAGCAGGAGACTGTCCCCAATGTCTGTGTTTATGCTGGAAAGGTCTGAAGAAGGCAAGGAGCAAATATCTGCCCCGAAAACAGAACATGTGGCCTCTAAAGAGCATTTGTTCACATCTTCCCCAGCTGTACAGCCCAAGCACACTGGCAGTGCCACTGGAGGTCAGTCTTGTGCCATGGAAACCTGTGGCACAGATAACTGGGGTGCCCTGGTTCCCTGCATTTGTGGTTCACAGGACAACCCAAGACAAAACCTCTTCCAGCTCCCCCGGTGTGGATTTATGATGCAGAGATTCTTCATGCTTCCATTTCTTTTTGTCTCAAAAACTACTCGGTGGTCTGTTGCTGGATGAGCTCAGCAAAATTCAGGTGTGTTCAGTCAGCACAGGCTGCTCCTCAGGTCCCAGCCAGTGCTGACACAGATGGTCAGTCAGGCTTGGCCATCTCATCCAAACCCAGTTGGAAAATACACTTGTTATGGGACAATTCTCAGCCCTTTGTTTCACAGGGCATGGCAGAATAATTATATACAAGGGAGAGAAATCAGGATACTGATTCATGACCAAAACAAGTACAAGCTCAGATACAGTTAATTCAGAGCCATATTCCTTGTCAGTGCCTATAATAAAGAATTCCTACACTGAATCCCGTTCAAAGAGTCACTTCCTCCTACTCCTTCCATAAGACCCTGCAAGAAGGGCTCAATAAATATTTAATTGGAAACAAAAACTTTCAGCTATCTGTGCTTCTGCTACAGGATCCCGCAGGTGTCAGTGCAAACCCAGCTCTGGCTGTGCCAAGTGAAGTCAGCTCTTGGTAACTCTTATGCCTGTAGAAAAAATATTCATCAGAATGGTCTGAGCAGAAAATGGAGACTGAAATGCTCAGCTGAGCTGTAATCAAGTTAGTATCCCACATATATCCCTTATTTTACCTTCAAGATGATTTAATTTTTCTCTCTAGATCAGGAATGGCACAGCTGTTCCCTGCCCTGTCTCCAGCCAGGCCACATCTGGAGTGCAGGGTACATCATCCACACCTATTCACTGAATCTCAAGTCTGAAATGAGAGCCAGCACTGCACAAACCCTCTGCTGGCCCCTGCTACAAGCAGCCTTAAGCACAGGCTTCTGCTCTGCTTTAACAATTAAAGATCTATCCCTTTTCTGCTGTTTTTCCAGCACAGCTATAGAAATATTGATCTCCACCACTGGCTTCTTTCCTGTGAATGATCAGTTATCCTTTGGTGTTAAACAAACTGCAATTTTGCATTTTAAATAATCCAGGTGCCTTCTGCTCTCTCTCTTACCTCCCATTCCCCTTAGCATTCCTGTCTGCATGACCTTGGGCATGCCACATCTTCCCAGGGAGTGAAAAGCAGCATCCCCCTCTGTCCCACACTCACCTCCTGCCTCAAGGAGCAGCAAAGCTCTCCCTGATCTCAGGCTGCTCTGAAATGGGACTGGAGCAGACAGAAAAAAGGAAGCAGGGTTGGGTCACTGCAACAATTCAATGATAGTGGCTGTCCATAATCAGGAAAAAAAACCCACAGTGTGGCACTGGAATCACTACTGGGAAGATATGTCCCTAAGCAGTCAGGACCTGGGCAGCCCCTCAGGGACACAGACCGTCAGGGACAGTCAGGGACAGCCAGGGACAGTCAGAACCCAGGCAGGCAATGGCTGAGGACAGAGACAAGAAGATTATTAACTTTGGCAGAGCCCATCAGGTGTTCTTGCAGTGCTGCCACCTCGCTGGGTGCTGGAAATGGAGAGTGGGGTGCTCTGCTCTCAGGGGGATCCACAGTGGCAAATTCCACACCAAGAGCTCAGGCCCAGGGCAGGTTCACATCCTTTGCCCTGGATATTCATCATCCTTACATGTGGAGCTGAAACAACCCTGTTGAGGAGCAGAAACAAGCCTCTGTCATTCTGCCTGCAGGATTCACCACTAGAGCTCTTCCTTCCTCTCAAAACCCACACGTTTTCATTCCTTTTTGGTTTCATTTTTTGGTGATGGTGGTGGTGGATTTACCCCCCTCCCACTTCCTTTGCTGCAGTATTTGTGCTGTAAGCTTCAGCAGATAACATGACAGGTTTTCACCTTGATGGTTCCTTACCACCTTCTTATGGGGTTTTTATTTTCTTGTGCATATTTTATACCTTCACAGGTGGAGCTGAACCATTTACCACTGCCAGTAAGCCACAATAGCTAAATCCTTGTTTACTGCCAGGCTGGACCAGCTGAGGAATACAAGTGTGCTAAGGACAAAAGGTTTGAACCAGGGATATACTGAGCTGTTCATATTTAATGAGGGATTGGGAGGAAAGGAAGAGTTTAGAAAGTATCTGGGTGAAAAATTGCTGTATGGAAGCAGGACAGCTGCAAGTCTCTGTGAGCAGGACCCAATTTCATACATTTTGCCCCATTTATTGCGTTGAGCTGCCCATTTTGGAGTCAAGATTTTCTCGGTCTTCCTAAGACCACATCTCTCTCTCTCTGGTTCTCTGCCCTTGCTCTCCAGAGCTGCAGACTGAGTCCTGTTCATGACCCAGTGAGGAACTTCTGCCCTGGGCATCACTGGATAAAAAAAATCCATTTGTTGAAACACTGTGGGGTACTGGTGCATCACTGTTCAGTGATGCTTTGGTGGAAATAGTGCTTGTTTTAGAAATGCTAAAACAAAAAGGCTTATGGATACTGAGGGAGTTTTCTTAGCTTGACTCTGGCAGAAGCAGCTTTTTGATCCATTTATCAAGCTGCCTGCAGCTGCCATTTCAAGGCTGATGAAGATATAATAAACAGTAAGCCAAAAAAAATCATTTGAAAGGTGCACCCAGAGCAGTTTAATAAATAAAAGATCAGGGGCAGTGGGGGAAGAGAAAGAAAAATTATCAGTGCAAATTTTGACTTTCCTCTGCTATCTACTTGATAGCATAAATTTAAATAAATGAATGGTGCAGGTTGGTGGAATCACTCTTTTGTTCTCAAATACCATCTCTAAAAATTTCTGCTTGTGAATTCATCTTTCTACAATGTCTTGCTGGCTCATGTTTTGCCAGCTACCTTCCAATCTGACACTCCAAAATCTTTAAGGATATCCATCAGACTCTGCAGAACCCAGAGCTCCTGATGGATGAACACCCTTTGTGGAGTCTCCAGTGCAATAAACCTCAACACTGCTAAGCAGCTGGATGCCAGCGAGCTCAGGTGATGCCAAGGTTTATCCTGTTCCCTTCCCACTTCTTGTTCAGAGGTGACCTTGGAGTTTGCACCAAGCTTTAATCACCCACAGAGGAGACTTTACTGCTACAGAGATCCCTGGAGATCTCAGACCTGAATTAGCTGTCAGTTATTTCTCTGGGTTCAAGGACAGCCTTTGCTCACATTGGGATTAAGTGTCACTTGTCACATTCTCTTTTCCATTTAGATTCATGGGTGTCAGGCAAGCTGGGATTCTGCTCAGGCCCTTGCAGGGAATTTTGTCCATTGATCTCTGGCATATGGCACTGCAGTTATTGCACATCTTCCTGGAGCATTTTGATTATCAAAGCCTGATGGACATTGAGGCTGCAAGTTCAGCAGTGAGTTTCAACATTCTTCTTCCACAAGTTGCCACCTGGTTTCTTTGAATTGCAGGAACTTTTCTCCAGGTCTGATTCTTTCTTCAGAAGGTTGGGGTCAAGGCTCATGGAATTCAGCAGATACCACAAAGATCCTGTCAGCAACAGAGAGAGCAAAGAGGGTGATGCAGACAATTAAAAACATTAACAGGTGAGACATGGTGAAAGAATCAGAGGAAAGTGAAGAGAAAAAGACAATCCCAGAGGAACAGAGAGAAGAATGGAAAAGGAATTAGAGAAAAATAATTTTTAAAAAGAAATTATTAAATAACTGAAATGAGAATAAGGATGAAAGAAGAGAGAAGAGGAAGGAAAGGTGAAGACAGGGAAAAGGGCCAGTAATATGCATAAAGAAAAATAGATGCTGGTGTCCATTTGCCATTAATGCTTCACCAGCTGGAGACAGTTTCCACAATAATAGAACCTCTGAGCTGCAGAACAATAGGTGAAATAATTCAAGCACCACTTTCAGATTAAAAACAGTGAAGAGAGTTTGATTTATTTCCCAGTTTTTCTTTTCTTTCTCTATATATAGAAAATAACCTCATCCACTTACTCAAGTTCTGTGGCTCATCACCACAAAAATATAAATAAAGGAATGAAACCACCCTTCACTGCAGACAGAAAGTAAATCAGAAGCCTCAATGCATTCTCATTGTTGCAGCTGGGTCCTGTCTTCACATTTATTTATCTTTAAATTTCTCTTTGCACTCCAGAGAATATATCCCATAAAATGTCGGGTTAACAAGTTATCCATGAATAATTCATGAGATAATTATAAAACATTTACACCAGCACATTATTATCTTGCAACTAAAAAAAAACAACTAATACTTAATGTCCTCCAACATTGATGGCAAACCTCTTGTGACTGCAATGTTCTTCATCACTAAAATTAAATGGAATTAATCTTAGATTTGCTTTGGTGCCTACTAGCAGAGAATCACAGGGAAAAAAACACCCCCAGGTGATATGGAAACATAAAATTACATAAATACATACACATATTTCTCTGTGTGTGTGTTTGCACACATGTATGGGATTCTCAAACAAGCCCACAGAGGAGATCCAGTTTTAGTCTTCCTCCCCCAAACACTCTCTGAGGCAGGAGAGACACGAGCTTTTGTCCTGAAGGGATTGATTCAGAGCTCACGTGGAAAGGACAAACAGATCTGCAGCCCTCTGTGCCCACAGGTTCTCCTTATCCCATCCCACTGCACAGGCGCTCTTTGGTCAGATCCCGTTCCCAAAGTAAGCCTAGAGCTTACTCTGAAGTTAAAATAATAATAAATTTCAGTTTTGCACTGGTGTCAGCATGAGGATTTGGCCTTGTACACACATCCAAAATTAAGGCTGTGGTATGTCTGGCTATAAAGCTGCCACAAAAACATCACCAATAATGCAAATCCCTAGTAGAGCCAGCATGACAGGCCATTAGGACTCCTGCAGTTCTACTCTGCATAAAAGCTCCTCTGTCGCCTTCCCTCTGGACATGAGGCTGGAGAAGTGCTGGGAAAATTCTGCAGCCATCCTTCACTGTGTGCTGGGGATCCCCTGAGGGCTTTAATGGGCACACACAGAGAAACCTCAAGAAGGCTCTTCCTTAGATCACAGGAACTGTCAGGCTGTTTCTAGAGAGACCCAGGCTATCCAACAACGACTGCTCTCCTTCAGGAGCCCAGGATAACAGAGCAGCACTAAAGCAAATCTCCACCAGAGAACTCTTCCTGTGAGCATGGGCTGCCATGAACAGGGAGCCTGCAAACCTTGGGCTGGCACTGCCAGCTCCAGGACAGCCTCTGGGGGAGCCCAGGCTAGAGGAAGAAACATCCTCAGGGAAAATGCAGGAAATACTCGTTCCATTTTCTCCCTTCCTCCCTCTTTGAATGCAGTCGATCCACACAGAAAACCACCTGTGCTTCCTCACAGACACCCAGGATGACACTTAAAGCTCTTTATGGAACAGAAGGCCAAGGGTTCCTCTTCCTCACATGATTATTAAGAGGTCACATATGAGAATTCAACAGCTACATCTGCCTGACAGCCAAGAGCAAGGGCTAGAAGCACCCTCTGCACATTCTGAATCCATGAAAATATCCCAGGAGATTGGCACTAAGCTGATGGTCAACAAAACTACCCAGAGCCTGAGGCATTAAAGTTTGATTTAACCATGCGCACTTTTGTTAAAGGATTAGGAAGACTCTATCATTGTGACATTTGAATTCTAATTGAAAAGCAGTCTCTCACACACTTTACTGGTCTGGGACTTGTGTGTGTCCATGAGGGGTGTGTGTGTCTCATGAGGGGTGTCTAGCATCTGCTTTGGGAAAGCAAAAGGGTTCACAGCTCCAAAGAACCAAGTTTTACCTTCCATCACACATCAGCCCAGCAAACAACCTGGGATTTTACAAAACCAATGGACACACTGAGGAACTGGGGCTGGGATTTTAATCATCTCTGCAGATCCCATTTAGAAATCTGACTGTTGAATGTGAGTGTCAACAAACACTCATGAAATTTCATCTCGGCATCAATTTGAAATATAGAAAAAATGGTTCATGAACAGCAATATAGTCCTGTGTACACAGCTGCCTGCAGCTGCCCTCTGGGGTGATTCCTGTAATTTTCTGTATTTTGCTCAGCAAGATGTCATTTATCACAAAGACTATCATCAGTATATGAGCAGAGGATGAATGGTTAAGAAGGTCTGTTATCCTCAGCCCTGAAGCACAGAGGAGTTTTGTTTTGGGTATTCTTCTAACTCAGCTACAGGCACACAGATCTGCAGCCAAGAGTGGTGAGGCTTGGATCACCAGACTCTCCTGCCATGGATGGGGGGATGCAATCCCAATACCTAACTCTGAGCTCATCACTGACTCCCTAAGTGCTCAAGGGTTCCATTTCTGAGCATTCCCTGTCAGTGTTGGTGTTACAGTGCAGTAATGGCATTATGAAAACAACAAGACTCTCTGTGAATGGCTGTTTAAGCTCTCAGTGTGATCCTGCAGCTAAAAACCACAAAGCATGGAGCTAGACCTTGACCAATTCCCTCCCAAGTATGCAGCTACAGACTCTTCCTTACAGAAGCTCCTGTCTCAGAGGAGAGTTGATGTCAGCAATAGGGAAAGGAGGGAACAGGGATGAGACAATCTTGACTGATGTTGCAGTCTGAATGTACCAACAGCTTCACTCAATGTCACCCAGCTGGTTAGGGATGCTACAGGGGCACAACCCTCCAGAGCCCCAGCCCAGTGCCCAAGGACCATGGCACTACAAGGGGATGTGTCTGAGCTCAGGCATTTGCTCCTGTTCTCCCTGAATGCCTCTCCCTGACTGAGACC
Source organism: Sialia sialis (assembly GCA_009812075.1). Classification (NCBI taxonomy): domain Eukaryota; kingdom Metazoa; phylum Chordata; class Aves; order Passeriformes; family Turdidae; genus Sialia; species Sialia sialis. Next base: position 3,522,382 of record VRYO01001726.1, on the reverse strand, counting down.
ATTTGAGTATGAAAGCTTCCCTGGGAAAAGAGCTGAAGACTGCAACGTTCATTTCTCTCTGTAAGGACAAAGGGAGGATCGAGTCCAAGCTGTTTCTCCTCAAATCATGGATCAATCAAGCAACTCTGGTGATGTCACTATCCCTGGCACTGGGACCTAATTTAAAATTACCTCAAATCTGAAAGATTGATTTTCACCATCAGCATTTAATGTCTGCTGTATCTTTCTTTTCCCAGCAGAGAAGAAAAGTAGAAAGGAGGGGAGAGAGAGGGAGAAGAAGATGGTTCAGATTCAACTGCAATTTAGCATTCATTTGCATTTTTAAATTAGTTAAGCTGTGGACCGTTGCAAAGCAATGACAGAGAATTTTTGTAATAATTAGTCTGCTGGGAGTGTAGAAACGGCTGTACAGGCAAGTTGCACTGAAAGAGGAAGCAAGATCCCAATGTTCAAACTGGGATTTGCACAGGCAAATTTACTCTCCCTCAGATGGGGCCAGATCCAGCTCAGCAGGCAGAGAGAGCTCCAGCTCAGACAACTTCATCTGCTCTAGACACTGACTGCAGCATGGGGAGAGAGGGGAGTGCTCAGACATGGTTCATCTTAACCTGATGTAAAAATCTGAATCAGACCAGATGATTAGATACCTGGAGTGAGGTGAGAGCAATCTCACCACTGTTGTTTACAATACAATCTCAAATCCTTCAGCCTCTGTGTGTGTGTCAGCATCTCCTCTGAGCCCTTCTCCCCTCCTTCTGCAGCTCCAGCCACAATTCCCTTACTGCCTGTAAGAGATAGATCCCTCTCCCAAATCCAGTGGAAAGTCATCATTACCTCAGATCTGACAGCAAGTGCTCAGGGAAGGGGGAGAGGAGGGATCAGGATGAGAATGAGCTGAGGGAGCCCCAGTTTTGCCACAAGGGATATGACAGCACTTCACTGCACAGTGGAAGGTGCTGCACATTCAGCAGCCTGAGCCACTGATTTTGCAATGCATCTCACACCTGCTGTTAGAGGTGAGTGGATATTGTAATGCCTCCAACTTTGGATGGCAGAACATGGCAGCACTAATACTCACCCTGCTCAGCAAGGGCAAGGCCCACTCGTGACTAAACCTGGCTTCAGAGATGCTGCACACTCGACCACCCTGAAAGCAGCTCTTCATCACCCGTTAGATGTTCTCTCATCCTCTGTCCTTTGCTTGCCCTGCTCCAAAAGCTGGCATCTGTTTCTCAGTGTGACTGCTCCTTCTTGCTTAAGTTGTCCCTCTGTGTGAACTGAAGCACAAGGAACATTCAGTGAATTTCCTGAAATCCTCCCCCTGATCTGAAACATCAACCCTCAGTACATTTGTGTTTATCCAGCCTTCACCATTGCTTTGCTCAAAACTGTGAACCCATTCTGTTCCAAAGTAGCACCAGCCTAGTCCCAGCAGCTCACCAGGAGCCGTGGAAGGGTTTGTTTTCTCTCAGACATAATTTGGAGTTACAGTGCATCAACATTTTACAGGCACTTAGTCTAAAATGGTGTGCCATGTGCATATATATAAGAAAGAGTGATTTTTTTAAAGTTTTACTTTATGTTTCCTTCCAGAAAGGTCCCTGTGACTTGCAAATCATTCTACCTGCATCAAATGCATTAACTCTATGACCACAAAATAGACACCCCATTATTCTGACAGCAAAATGAGTGCAACTGGATTTCCCTGAAGGAACCCAAACCTTTACAGTTTTATTACCTTGTCACTCTGAGTTTTTCTAGATATCAATCACACAGGCACATTGTGTTTCAGTGTGGACTTAAGTGACTATCTCTTTTGGGGACAGAAGAGAAAGAAGATGAAAGCTAAACTAAATAAATGACTCTACATTTATTATGGCTACCAAAACCAAAATGTGCTCTGTTTCACTTTTGTTAGTCACTAGTATAACTTTTGGGGCTGGCATTTCTGGAGTGTGTTCATCCCATCAAAGTTCCATTTGTCTCATCACATCAATGGCTCTCATCTACAATAACTGGCATTACCTTAAAAAATTCAGGTTTTTTGTTTGCTCATCTGTAATTTTCTTACCAGTCACATATCCAAACTGAGGTAAAAGTGAATACTTCCTAGAATACTTTCTGTGCATTTTCTCTTAGGATATTATTGCTTTCTTCCTCTGGCAGAGAAGAGTTGTGGGGTTTGTGCTTTGCAGCTGTGGTGAAGGCTCTAGAAAGGGTTTTTTTATCAAGTACACAGGGGTGCATGGAGCAAACCTGCCACTGCTGCTGATCTTTTGTTGGTTTCTTCTAGCTGAGCATGGGCAGCTGACCTGCAGGATTTCTTGGTTTCCATTGCAGTCACTGGAGAGAGAGACACCCATCAAGGACCATTTGTCTCATGCTAAGATGGCTGTCTGAGAGAAATGGGATCATTTCTGAAAGTCTCATTTTAATCCTAACAACTACAGAGCTAAACACGTGTTTAGCCAGAAGCCAACTTTCAGGACAGAGGAATCCACCCAAAACTCATGTGTATGCTTGCCTAAATACACAGGAGGGGACCATTCCAGCTGTTTATTTCTGAGTCTTTTCACAAAATCTTCACCTTGGAAAGGACTCTATCTTCAGACAGAACCAAGCCAGTGCAGATTTAGACTCATGAACTACAAGCAAACATCCTCATCCCTGCACTGGCTGTGGTTATGATGGTGTCTTCCCCAAGGGACAGCAGCTTGTGGAGGGACAACAATGAAAAGGGACAGAAAGGAGATGAGACAAGGAGCTTCACTGTGTGCCAGTGGTGAGGACAGATCTGCATTATTACCTCCCGTCCTGAAAGACTGAATTATAAGAAATTTTTCTGAAGCATCTCTAACCATGCCAAGACTGTTCCCTGCGGTATTTCTTTGCTGAGCATCTCCTTTTACTCCCAGCGTGGTGCTGGAGCCTGGCAGAGGCTGGAGGGGCACAAGGAGCCGTTCCCAGTGCCCCCTGACACCTCCTCAGACCCTCACCCGCTGGGGCACAGCGGTCTATAACGATGTTTTTGTTGATATTTCCATTTGTGTAATGAGCAGTTCAGCTACCCTGCCGTCCCAGAAAGTACTTTTCCATAAAAATGAGATCCTGGAAAACCTGTACCTTTAGACAACCCCCACTCTGACGTAGCCCCAGTCTCTCCACATTACAAAATAAAGGCTTCAGTGCTCATTCTCCTGAGTTTTGCTGTGTTATCTGTGATTGTCTTGGAAACCCAGCTCACCCCGGGGCCAGCTATTAACATCTTTCAGCATAACAAAAGCCTTTATTGTCCCACTATTTCTCATGCACTCTGTCAAGACAGCAGATGAATGGGTTACCAGGGGGTAAGTTTGGGTATAAATTTACAAGGCCTCTACTCCATCATAATTGTCTGTATTCATATTCTCATTCTTCATGCTCATCCAGATGTACTTGGAAGTGATTTGTCCTCAGGAAAAAAAGGGGTTGGTTGCTTTGCATCTGCTCTGTAGAAACAAAGGAAAGGATGTCCTGGGGCTTCTTGAGGAGAAGGTGACATCCTGGGAGGTCACCACTAACCTTCCCTGGGATCCTGTCCTTCCTTCTGTAGCATCCATCATGCCTACTCCACGTTGTTAGAAAACGTTTAGTGCAATATGAAAGCAGTGATTTAGTTTGAAGGACAGTCTTCATCCAAGCAGCCAAAGTGTTTCATTTGGAAGAAGATGTTTTAGCAGGGAGAAAATACTGAATGGGATTTTCTACACCCAAGCTCTTGACACTCTGCTCACGTGGGCAACCATCCATAAAGGACATGCATTTTACATCACCACAAGACTTCTTCAGGCCCAGCTATAATATTTCTCCTGAGATACAACCCAAGAATGCTCCACAATCTGTATTTTTGCATGTGCCCCAAAGCTTTTATTAGCGTGACTATGATGGCTCGTGGGCATGATTTGCTCACATTCCCAGCTGACAGCCAGGCCAGGAAAATCTCACAGCTTATACATGCTCCCTGATTCCTTTTATTATTTAGAGGATTAACTAAGAATCCCACAATGGCTCCAATGACTGTTGTGCTCTCAGTGAAGTGGCGAATAATTGAAAACACTAAATACCCATTATAACTGGTAAATGGCAATACAATCCCAGGCAGGGAAATATTAGAGAACTCACTGACCTGAGGGAAGCCAAGTATAATAAAGATCATCTTCAGGGAGATGTGCCATGAAGGGCACTTATCTCTCTGCAGCAGTTCAGTGCACCCTTCTAACCCAGGGTGCCTTTTCATCGTGGATGAGAACAAAACTTAAAAATTGCCCAAGTCCAGCTTGTACACACACGTAACTTACTCAGTCTTCTCTGCCATGTGAGTACACTGATTTAGTCATCTGCTCACACCAGCAGCCTTGCTTATTTTATTCCTTCTGACTACTCACCCAATCCACCAAGGCTGGAATTGCTCTGTAACTGTGCGTGCCATATGGTGCCCTAATTATTGCAGTGCTTGTTGTATTAATGTCTTAGATAATCGAGATGTGGGGAGAGGAGCAACGAGGAGAGGCAGGCATTTTGAGGGACAGGCTTGCATCATTTACTGCAAACAACTCCTGTACAAACTCCAGGATGCCAAGAGCCACGTCCAGGAAATGAAAAGCGTGGGCATGAGAATACCAAAACCATCATCTGCTGGGGTGCCACTCTAGAAATGTGACTGGAGTTGGATTTTATTTCACCTTTAGATTTGATATCCCTGTGGCTAGAGAACATGACTGTAGTTTCTAGGAATAGAAAAGTGTAATGTTATTCAAGATTATTGCATTGTTACTCTAATTTGTAAAAAGAGAAAGGAGGAGGAGCAAATAGAGCATGTACAGAACCCTTGGGCTGGATTCCCTTCCTGATTTACACTGTCATTGATAACATGCAGGACTGGGAAAGTCCATATTAACAAAGGAATTAAAATGCACTATTGAATTTGAATTGCTAAAATAATGCAAGATTCAAGAGGCATAATCATAAAACATTTTCCCCCTGAACCTCCTCTTTTACATTCATTAACTTGGTCAAACCCCCTCCCTTTTTCAGATTTCACTGATAAAAAATTACTCAACTAAAATCTTTAGAGTAAGTGTGGGTTTGTACCATTGTAGAGGATAATAGGTTTTGTTCTAAAAGCATTTTACCTTTTCCACAGTGGTTCTACAATTGTGGATGTTCAAGGGCAGAAGGGACAAGCAGCTACAAGAGGAACCCAGGGCAGCTTACTGAGAATCACATTAATCTTAGGAAATTTTGAGCTGACTGCACTTGGAGAGTAAAAATGTTATGGAGGAAGATTAAACAAGTTTCTTCTATTCTTATTCTTCACCAGGTGTGTGCTGGCCCCTGCTGAAGACCATTACTGATGCTGTCAGCCTCCTCTGAAGGCTCAAAAATCTCCATTCCCCAGAGACCTTACAGACTCAGCTGCACCATGAACATCTTCTGTACACTGCAAGTCTGACGAGAAGACAGAAGATGGGGAAGATTATTCACCAGAAGGGAACTCTCTGCATTCCTGCAATGCCTGGGCAGTAAACAGAGACAAAATGCTACAAAAATTACAGACCTGGCCCTTGGCAGAATGATTCTCAAAGTTTTTCCACAAACTGGATGAGGTTTGCAAGATGGACAGAGCCAATCCCAGTGTGCCAAATTCAGACACTTTATGGTGCAATGAGGATGTGTTTATCCAGGAGTAAAACATCTAATTGACCCATAACCTATCAGTGAAACAATAGAGAATGAAATTTCCAGTATAATTGGGTTATAAATCATTCCTTTGATACCAGGACCTAGCAATTTATTTTGGGTATCTGAGTGTTTATTCTGAGGAAATGCAGTGCTTTAGCTATATTTAAACACTTTGGCTGGTGCTTCGAGGGGAAAAATGACAACTGTGCACTGTGATTTATTTCTCCACTTTACTTGGGCTGCAAAGGTGTGAAGACAGAGCTTTTAAAAGCAATCCTTGCTGGGACCCACAGGCACCATGCAAGTGCAGTCCCTCCTGGCCCAGCTTCCCACCCAGAGCAGCTGGTGATGGGCAATCACCTTCATCCTCTCCACAGTGCATGCAATAACTGCAATTTTTTCACTGTTCTTTGAAGACCATTTTGCCCACAAAAATTGGCCAAAGTCAGTGCCCCACACAGGCAGCCACACAGTGAAATGTTCACACATTTACACACCACCTCTCAGGTCATGAATATCCCCTTGCATTCACGATTTCTCTACATTATACGAACATTTTCAGAAGTGCACAATGCATACAGCATGGTCAGGGGGGATGGTCATTCCCCAATGTCCTGGTTTGTGGGGCACTGTCTTTGCTGCCTCACCAGAGGAGCAGAAATGGTTTCTCAATGTAGTTTCTGGAGAAAATCTTCAAAAGTAGCAGAAGGAGTGGTGTGACATAAAGACCAGACCTGAGCTGGGGCTGAGGTCAATAATCATGTGTGAAAATATTTTGTGAAGGTTTTTTTTAGGCAGACATTTAGCAGATAAAATGAAAAAAAGCTACTCCCATCCTCCATGGAAGGAGCGGGAGCCACCTGCCAACCCTTTCCCACAAGCACGTGGCCAGGGCAGAGAACACGACTGGCAATTTCCTTTTCCTGACACTTATTGCCACATCCATCCCTGCAGGAAGCAACAGCAGGGCCGTCCCTGGATCTCTGCAGCTGCTCATGGCTCGCCCTGTGCCAGAACAGTGGCCTCAGTGACAGCAGGCAGGAAGCAATGCAGGAATATCCTCCCTGTGCCATGGATTTACAAGGACAAAGTATCTTCTCTGGCCAGCTTCTCATTAGCAGAATTGCACAAAGAGAATTATGAGGTTCAGGAAGCTCCATGTACATATCCAAAGCAGACAGATGCTCCTAGCAGACAAAGAGCCACTAAATTCTGTCAAAAGGAGAGATAAAATTTTGCACCATGCTGTTGTCTCAAGTTATCAAAAGAAGTCTGGAAGCACCAGGCTCTAATTGCAAATTTGGTCATGGAAATGCAGCTCTAGGGAAAAAAGGAGCTGAAAATTAGAGCTCTTTCTAACTGAGATCATGGAGTGAGCAGAGAGGATCTACATGATCCCAGTGATCAGAACAGATTAATCATTACTTCCCAGCTTGGCCAGGGCTGTCCAGAACTGTATTTTTAAAGCACATAATCCTGATGGTGTATCTCTTCTGATTAGCCCTTCAAAAGAATATTCATGTAAGTTGGAGCTGAAGCATCTCTGCTGCAGAATTCTGATGACATAATAGGTCATTATAAATAAATGATTTATCCAAGTGAAATAAGTCCAGCTATTTAGGGCAGGTCACAGTGACAAGTTACTGTGGCATCTCTAATGTAATTTTTACTATCTCTTAGGTCAGAGAGAGCCTGTTTAAATGCAAAAGCTCTTTGTAACAGCAATTTGCAAAACAATGAGAGAAATATGCAGGACATGGTTTGCTGATGAAGCAGAATTTTGTCAGAGTAGGAGATTGTTTAAAGGTTTACCCTGGGGGCACCAGCTGTTTTCTAAAGCACTGATAAATGACAGGAGAAGATACATTTACACACAATACAGCAAGGGCCAAGAATAAAACCTGGAAACCTTTTATTTGTAAATAACAGCACAGAATACAAGAAATCTGTGAGCCCACATCTACTTATGCTAGAGAGACAATAACCATTATATACCTGCCCTTTTGTCAAGAAAAGAAAGCCTCGGGAGGAGGATAGGAAACAGCAGTTACTTTATCCTGTACACAACCACCAAAGATACTGATGTTCAGTACTTACCTTTTCATCCATTATTTCCTGTGATTTTTCTTCCTCCTAGTGCTGCAAACTGCAACTGATTTTTGCAAGGTACTGAGTGATGTTTAATACTTAGCTGAAATGAGAGCTGAGGGAAGAGAAGTATTAAATGCAGAGATGGCAGTGTTTAAACAGGCTGCTGGCCTTAGCTGTAAGTGTGCTATCAAAAATTAGACCAACAAAATTCATCAGGAGAGCAGCAGCTTTGCCAGGAGCTGTTACAAAGGAAATTGGGAATAAGTCAAGTCCAGTAACTGCTATTAGGATTGCACTCATTTGTAGATGGTGTCTATGAAAAACAAGAGTCCACATGAAACCGCTCACAACTTTCAACCAGAAAAGGAGGGGGAGCAGAGAGGAAGCCTTGGACTTGTTTCTTTGCTTGGCCTCCAAGCTGTGAACATGAAGTAGGAGAAAAGGGAAGCGAGGCATCACAGCATATTAACTACAAGATTATGTTGGACACTTTTCTCCACATCCCTCAAATCTGTGGTGCTGATGCTGCACAAGCCAGGCCACCCCAGATCTGAGAGCAAGGAGCCAGCAGCAGCTCCAAAGGCAGAGGAAAAAAGATGTGCACAGCACACAGGGAGGAGAAGACACAGGGAGACACAGGAGCAACACTGACTAAGCCAAAATAAACAGAACCACTTGCCTGAAGGGGCCTTTGTTCTAATACCATGTGTGAGTTCTGATCACACCAGCCAGGTCTCCAGGAGAGACAATTCCTTGTACAGCATCAGCAAATTATCCAGTCTGCAGCTGTGATTAGTGCAAGAGAGAGAAAAAGTAAATGTAATCTGGCCAATTATACACTGAGGAGAACAGAGAAAACCAACAAAAATGTCTCTGAACCTGCAGGTGTCAACACAAATGCACAAGACTGATAAGTTTGTTTTCTTACTGTGAGACTGTACATGTGAGCTCAGGGAATGTTTGAGATTCTTCCACAGCTGCTTGCAGGAGGTCAATGCACAGCACAGGGGTCACCCCAAACGCTCCTGTGAAGGCAGAGCCACAGGGTCCCAGCACTCACATTTGTTTTGCCATTCTTTTATCTGCAGTGTTGGCAGTCACATGGGAAGAGACAATTATATTTCTGTCAATGGCTGCAGCATATCCTGAGAAAGCCTTTATCCCAAAGTCTCAAAAGCCAGGTCAGAGAGTTTGAGGCTGAGCACAGCGAGGAAAATCTGGATGAGATTAACACCTTATGGACCTATCACAATTATTGGAAAGCCCCCAGCCTATTTTATTCTCCCTTTTTTTTTCCCTTGAGCACAGTCCAGCCTGTTCCACTGTGCACCCCTCTCAGGACTGCAGGCAGGAGCAGGGCTGATCCAAAACACCACCTTTGAGACCTGCTGCTGCCAAGCACAGCTCTGGGAGTGAAACAAGAGAAAGCAGAGAAGCCTCTTTTTGCTGTGGCTGGTGAAATGAAGTGTTAGTGCCCACTGAGACTCTGCCTATGTTGTGCTGCTCAAATACAATTATTACTCCACCCTCAGCAGTGCTTTGTGCCTGTCTCAGCCCAGGGGCTGCTTTCTCTGCTGTATCTGATCTTGCATTGCCACAGAATCCACAGGAATTGCTCCAGCCAGATCTCAGCAGACCATACAGAACAGACCAGAACTACGAAATAATCACTGCATTCCCTACCTTGGAACAAAGTCTGGAGGGAAGAAATGCTCCAACTTGTTTCCCAAATAGACTCTTTTCACACTTTCCAATCACTAATTCCAAGCTTCATGAATACCTGCGGAGTCAAAATCCCGTGTTCAGGAGTTGGAGCAGTGACCTGGATAAGTGACAGTCAACACTAAGTCCTTTCTTTGGAAGGAATTGCCTCAAGTACAATCTTTTGCTCATCCAGTCTTCTGTCTCCTTCAAGCAAAATCTGCCAGAACTGACTATTTCCAATTTCTTTTTCCTTCTTCCTTCTCTTCTTTATTTTCTTCTGTGTATTGTCCTAGCCTCCCCTTTCAGAGGTGTTTCCCTGGGGAAATTCATGTCCCTTGTACATTTTACTCTGTGCACATAATGGAACATTATCAGCATAATTTACCTTACACCACATGTTGTCTTCCTTCTGGCTAAGTGTTTATCTAAAATAAATATATATCCTCACCATGTACACTGCAAAAAAGGAGCCAAAAAGTCTGTCCTGTTTGAGAACTTAATAATATCCAAAACCTGAACCACCAAGCTCAGGCCTTCAGGTCAAATGTAACTGCAAAGCTGATCCTCCTCCTGCCTCCCTGTAATTTTCAGTGTCCAGTTCCTTGTGTAGATCTAATGAAATCTCTACAAGGTGAATCCAATAAAATCTAGAATTTAAACAGAGCAAACAGATCAAGAGATTTCAATGAGATAAATCAAAAACTCCTGTTCCTTTACGGCCTTTTATCACACCTCTGCATGGCAGGGCATGGAACAGCAGCAGACCTGTGGAACTGGGCAGGGCAGAAACATTTTCCATGGACTAATTATCCTGAATAAAGTACCCAGATCACAGGGATGTTGCTTCCACGCTTCCTGTGCAGGAGCACAGCTGCCAGCCAGTGCAGCTCTCGGGGTGCAGGGCAGCTGACACAGCACTTGACCATGTTTTGAAGTTAAATGGAGCTGTTGTGGTCCAGTCAACACAATCTCCAGCCAGCTTCTCTCACACTCTCTTGAGCAGGAGGACAGCGCAGAGCTTTGCTGATGCTGCTGGGGTTTCTAGGTGTTTGTAGGCATCAGCAAGAAATTTGACAGGAAAACATAACAAAACATTGAAGCCTGAGGTCTTGTAGCAAGTTTGAATCACAGTATATCAGGGTGAAAACATGCCCTGAATACTGGAATATTTATTTTTACATTAACACAATTACAAGTGAATGTGATGTTTCTTTGTTTCTCCCCATTTTCCCTTACAATGATTTCAAATATGCCCCAGTTTTGTTCTTTACACAACACTCTTATGGTCCCTGTTTTGTGTCACATGCACTAGTTCAGCAGCAGGATCACAGCCTGAGGCTGGAAGGTACTGGGCCAGCCCCAAGGGAGGACTGAGTCATAAATTTGCAATAATAGGCAAATTCAAGTACAGTAATTTCACACGTATAAGGCGCGCCCTTTTGGCTGAAATTTTGATCGAAACCCGGAAGTGTGCTTTATAGGCTGGTGCACCTTATATATGGACAAAGTTTGGAAACTCGGAAGCGTGAGCCGACGGCAGCCCCAAGCCAAGCCAGTAAACCCCACCATCCTGCCATTCCATTACTAATTCGTTATTTTGTTGCGATCAGATCCTCGCTGCAAAAAATAGTGCGCCTTATACTCCGATGTTCCTTATAGGCATGAAATTACTGTACAAGGTGCAGAATCTCCTCCAAACCTCTCATACTTTCTACAGATATTTTTGGATGGGCTGAATTGTCCTTGGAGATTTTATTTGTCTCCAAATGCAATTTCTAGGATAAATTCAGGTCCCTAAGCTCGGTGTTCAGTACCACTCCAGATAACTGAGCATCTTCCCCTGAACTTCTGGAAGTGTTGGGTATTCAAAAGCCCAGTGTGGACATCCCAGATAATCTGGGGAATCCATAGTAGCATTAAAAGTATAGGCACCTGGATCTGTCCCTAAATGAACCTCTCTGTAGATTCAGACCTGTCTTTGTGATGGCCACTGAGTGAAGAAAAGACCCTGACTGGCTGAAAGCCCTCCAGATGCTTTGCTGTCCCATCCAGTGTCCCTGTTCATGCACTCCATGGTGTGTCCTTTCTGATTTCCTTAGACCAATTTCTGTTTCACAGGGAAGAGTCTGAGCAAGGCAATGCGAGGTTTGCCTCACTAACAAACTCATTAATTCCCTGATGCACTGTCACAAGACTAATGGCCTATTTTAAAGAGCATCCCTGTCAGGAGGTGCTTTTCTAAAAGGATTCTCACAGTGCAATTAGGCAGCCTTGCATCTAAAAATTACAGCCTGGGAGGAGAGACCTCGATCTCAACGCACCGAATCCGGATTTTATTGAAGACCTTTGGAGCTGGAAAATGTCACCTGTTGGAGTCAGCTGCAAAGTCCACACATTGGGAAAAAAAAGAGTCTGTCTCTCTTCCTTCAGAGATATGGTCCTCTGTGAATTTTTATGTTTTAGTAGAAGAACTCAGTCCAGACTCAAAAGCTGTGGAAAATCGACCTGTTTTCACTACAGGCTCTTTGATCATCTCCAAGCCTTTGAGGCTCCAAGCCAGGGAATGACACAGAGAGACAAACGTGGAAAAGGGCCTTTACATGGCCTCAGTGGGAAGAAGCAAGAAAGGTTTAACCCAAGCACATCAAAACTTTTCAAAGCGCTCCATCTCCTGTCAACATCAGCTGTTTCTCACCTTCCTTTGAAGTCAAAGGCCACACTTAGGAACTTCCTCAGAGGAAAGATGTTTTTTCTCTGTCTGTATCCATATTTTTTTCATATCCACCATTCTCCCTTCACAGCAAAAGCTTCTATCTCATCTGCTCATCAGAACCAAGACTGTGAGAAATGATCCTGTGCCATCAGGAATCTCTCAGCACTCGGAATTGCATACTTTCATACTTTCTGTGGGTATCTCATTATCACTTTCATGTCAGTCTCAGAGTGGGATCCAACACAGGTGTCCTTCAGGAAGTGGAATCCCACTGACCATTCTTATTTCATTTTCTCTGTGTTTGGGCACAGTCTGGTATCAGTAATGGGGAGATGTCCCTATGCTGAATCAGCACAGAGCTAATTCTGCTGGCCTGGCTTTCCTTCAAAGCACATTAAAGGATCTCCAAAACAAAGTTACAATGGGAAAAAGTGAAAAAAGTGACCAGTGGCTCCCATTTGCTCATGTGGGAGCCAATGTCCAATATCAGCCTCCTTGTTGTTTTGCTGGGACAAAAATGCTGCAGTTCCACCCCCAGATTTCAAAGTCAGGGTCTGTGAGACTGGGTAATTCCAGTGACACCCTGATTCCTTGGGAGCAGCTGCCAGCACCCACTCAAAAGTCAGCACTCAAAGCAGGGATTGATGTAGGAGTGGTTCACCTCAGCAGTACCAGCAGTTCTGGAGATTTAATCATTTGCAGAAAGAACCAGAGCTGTAATAAAACTTAATAGCACCATCTGAAAGACAACAAATAAATTGCCTCAAGAAGAAAATAATTTCCCACCGATTTCTGTCTTAGTCTAAATTATCTTTCTACAAGTGTGGGGTGACGAAGGGAATTTGTCATGAGCTGTAAGCAAAGGTAGCTGATTTATTTCCCTCAGCTTGTATCAATAAACCCTCAGTTTTATCCCACTGGGGGCACTGGACCTCGAAAAAAAATTTAAAAGAAATAAAAAAGAAAAAAAAAAAAAAAAGAAAGTAGTGAAACAATTGAAGAAATTCCAGAGGAGAGAAATGAGAACTATCAAACACCATGATCTATGTGGGGCAATGAGGGAGCTGCTGGTTCAGGCAGAGGAGAGAAAAACGAAAAACACTGGAGAGAGCATGAAAGCCATCAATTGTTCAAAGGTGGCTGGAAAGAGGAGGGAAATAATCTGTTTGCCACAACCAGGTGGCAAGCACAAGAAGTAATGGGCTTAAGTGACAGCAAGAGATATGAGGGTTAGACTTCAGGAAAAGCTTCCTAATGGTGAGGGAAGTAGGGGACAGAATAGAATGCCTGAGGCAGGGCAGAGTCTCACTGTTGGAGGCTTTTAAAGAACAAACATCCATCAGAAATTATAAAGACAGATAGCTGGTCCTTGCTAGAGGGGGAGAAAAATTGATAAAGAAAACTCTTAAAATCCTTTCTCACCTGTTTGTTTTGTTTTGTTTTTTTCTCTGATCCTATAAAGCTACTAGAGAGACACCAGCCCACAGAAAATTCCCACGGATGTGGTCAAAAAGAACTATAGCAAAGTCTCCTGCAGTGAAATTGCAGAGTCTTTATAAACCTCTCAACAAGCCATGGGGCTGCCCAGGATAACCCACAGTGCATTACACCAAGGTGATGAGTGAACCTCTGCCACTCTATTTTACATGATGTTTAAACCCTGGAGTAACTTTCAGTAATACAATTCTTTTCACTGATACCCCCAAAACTACCTGTATGGAGGAGCCACTGAAATGTGCTCCTCTGCCAGCTCAAAGTTTTGCAGTACAGAAGTTTTTATATCCGAGTAGCTTCATAACTGAGCACATGAGGGAATGGTCCTGCCAGTATCAGATAAGGTTCCTGAAAGAGAAAGGGAACATTCCCAGGTCCAGTTTGACTACTGCAGTATAAATATATTTTTCTTTGTCAGGCTGATCTTTTTCAGTCTGTTTCTCCATATCAGTGTCAGAGACAGGAGCTCTCTGGGGCCCTCTGAATGTGATTGACTTCCTTTCTGAATGTGATTGACTTCCTTTCTGAATGTGATTACCTTCCTTTCTGCATGGAGGAGGAGATTCACTCCCAGCCCAGGTGCTGTTGTCAGTAGCCCAAATTTAGTCATTTTTATCTATATGATGAGGAATGTGGACCCTACCGTGATTGTTTCTAGTACATTTTGAGAATAAACTTCTTGTAACTTCATGCTGCCACCTATGAAGAAGAAGCAAGGTTTGTTGTATCTCCTTTCCAGAAAAGAAGAGGTGCCTAGGGAGAAATGCCCAAGGTTCCTCTGCCCAGTCACTCTGTGCCAACCTTGGTTTGCCCACTTACACTGGCACAAGCATTTTCCTACTTTGCAATGGCACTTGCAACCTCAAAGCCAATCTGTGGTCCTGTCATGGTTCCAGAAACATCCTCTCCTTTTGCAAATGAGATTTTCCTCCCATGCCTGCTAGGGAATTCTTCTCTGTCTTGATGTGCCAAGTGCCATTCTTTTTTGCAAGGTTTTCCTTGAAATGTGCCCTATAAAAAGCCAGGACCTGAAGTGCATACTGAAGTGCTTGAGAGCCCCGTGCCATGGGAGCAGGACAGCTGGTGATCCAGTTTTCAGCAGATAAAAGGGAATATTGCACAGAGCAGCACCAGGAGGTCAGTGCTCTAAATATGGTGAGTCTTGCAGTTGTCCTGTGTAGGGCCAGAAACTGAACACCAATGATCCCTGTGGGTCCTGTCCCACTCAGGATATTTTATGTTTCTATGATTTACATAGCTGTGTACTTATCTCCCAGAGAAATTCAGCAGGACTCTATTTAAGGTCATAAACTTGTCACACTAATAGTAGAATGAAATCTTCTCCTTTTTACTTCATTAAAAGCTTCAGGCAAGAGAGATCAAGTTTAACCTTAACATTCTGTTTCAAACATCATACTGTCATGACAAAAAAGCTGGAAGGAGAGACATTTATTTAATGTACAGTATTTCACAACTATAAGGCGCACCGAACTATAAGATGCACTTTTTTTTTCCCAGTGAGGATCTGCACACAACAAAGTAACGAATTAGTAACTGAATTGCGCAATTACGGGGTTTACTGGCAGGTGCTCAATTTGCAAACATTTTTCACGGATCGGTGCAGCCTTTAAACGCAGCCCCAGGCGCCCTCCCCATGCCACGGGCCCCGGCACTCCTGTCCACCCCCAGCACCAGCTGGGGTGGCTGGCGTGGCTCTTGCGGCTCAGCTCACACTTCTGGGTTGGCAAATTTCCAAACTTTGTCCATATATAAGGTGCACCGGATTATAAAGCGTGCTTCTGGGTTTCCATCAAAATTTTAGTCAAAAGGGTGCGCCTTATACTCGTGAAATTACTGTATTTATTTGAGCAGTAGTATGAAATTTGAGGTCCAGAGACTGAAATCCTACTCTCCACAGTCCTGTGCACACATTGGTTAATACAGATTTTGCACCAGGGGAAGAAACACATTGAGATGTGCTGATGGTGAAAACAAATATTATCATGTGCAAAGCAGCGAGGTAGGGAATGAGACAGAATGAGAGAGACAAATTAAATTATATATCCAAGGACAGACAGGAAACCCATGTCACAGCAGGGAGCTGAACTCACATCTGTTCTGTTCCAGCCCAGCACCTTTTCTAGAAGGAGCCTCCCTCAACGTGCTTCATTTGTGGTCAAAATACCAACCAGGGAAAAGAAGAAACAAGGAAATACTGCAGGAAATTTAACCCCACTATTGAGCACTTTTCATAGTGTCCAGGTAGTTAAGTTTAGTCTTTAATAATGTATGACAGAAAGCAATTTAAACCAGGAGAGGCAGGAGCAAGGCAGGGGAGGTAGAGGTGAGTGCTGAAGAGCACAAGCCAAAGGAGACAATCTTGTAAGGGAGAAAAAAAAGCTGTGAGCAGTAATAACAGCTTCTCTTAACAGGACTTAACTAGGTTAGAGTGACCTCTGAGAGGTGCCAGAATTTTAACAGCCAAATTTTAATGTGAAGGATAATGGATATTTCTGTATAAATTGCCCTTGTTTTACACAGACCGTTTTGCTCAGCACAATGTTAATTTTGCAGCTCCACTGGAGCAGCAGCTTAGGAGAAGATAAACAGAAAATAATGCCTTTAGCAGCTGACAGATACCTTGGGATACCTTGGCTGAGAGGGACAACAAATCTCTTTACATGAAGATCTTGGAGATGTGAAGGGGGCACCAGCTTTGCAGCAGTGCAGCTCTGAATGGGGCGGGGAAGGTGGAAAGAAATAGGAAAGGATGTATTTTTTACACTCTGGCTCTTCACTCTGAAAGCCAAGGCTAAAACTTCCCCAAGCCTGATCCCAAGGCTGTGCCAGGACATGCACTGTGTCCAGCTGTGCCATGGCCAGGTCTCTGTTAAGGGATGTACTCACTTCTAGAGGGACAGAAGATCGGCAGGAATGGAAAATGGGAGTATAAATCAATCCTTGAAGCACCACCCTCAACAACTCTGCAGCCACATCTCCATGGGGTGGGGTTCAGGCTGCAGCAGCTGTGGCACAGCAGTGAGTGAGCAGGCAGGGCTCTTCCCAAGCACTGGAGGTGAGGAAGGAAGGGGTGCCTGGGGGGCTACATGTTCTCCTGCCTCTCTGGCCCAGGACGTGACGAACTCCAAAGTTATCCAGTCACAAACTCACTCCTTGATTTGTCAGCTACACTTGGCCTGACTCCAGGTAATTATGACTTAAAAACAGGGATATTTAATAATTAGTCATAAAATATTTTTCATTTTCAGCAATTTTCCTCTCTTTATACTTTCCTCTCATTAACTCTTTTTCAGTGTGAGACAAGTGACTGGCATTGATTCCAATTAAAAGTAAACACTTCTTTTTTCAAAGGAAAATGATATTACTGCAGTAGCCACACTTGAATAGCACCAATAGATTTTCCTGCCCCAAATGATGTAGCTCAACTCAGTGGCTTGCAGCAAGGTATTATTAGCTCAGGTACAATCCCTCAGAACTCCACCTGGCCACAGACATAAATTCCTGCCTCCATTACAGCTTTGCCAATACCATTTCCATGCTGGCTGCACAGCAGCTTTATCGTGGGATAATGCACGTTCACAGGAGTGCACAGGAGTGACAGAATGGGGTTAGGACGCCAGGAAAGCCACATTATTTTTTTATCTATAGGAGCTACAAAAGAAGGTAGGAAAGAGAAGGGCAAAGACACTAAAGGCTCAGCTCTAGGCTGCTGCTGAGTGAAGAGAAAAGCAGACAGAAAAGGGCTGTGCTCACTCATGTGCTCTTAGTGGAGGAAAGTTTTCAGAGATATTTCTCACTAGTCTTTCACTTATTCTGCATCAAGGGCAGATCTGTCTCCATTTTATTGCACTCTGCCAGTCAGAGCCAGGCTAATCATTGCTGCTGAGGATGGAGGCAGCCAGTTGGGAATTCTCCTTTCAAGTGTTCCTCATGTTGCTTATTTACGTGCCACTGCCCTGACTGGAGCTGTCTGGTGATTTTGGAAAAAGGACATGGAGAGCTAAAGGACACAGTGAGAAAAGACAGGTATTAGATGACAAAAGAACTAAAAGACAATTCTGCAATGTCCTGAACTTGACGTGAACTCTCTTGGAGCAATGTTGATCTGCTCAGCACAGCTTTAGCAACAACATGTAAAGAGCTCTGGGCAGAACCTGCCAAGCCTAGGAGAAGTCCCAGTGCCTCACTGGGTGGGTTGGAAGCAGCACAGCATCTTCGCGTCCCCCAAGCCCAGTTCAGCAAGATCTGCTCTCACCACCTCAGCTGTTGAGACAGACCTGGGTGCAAAGTTTGAATGTGGAATTTTTCAGACTGCTAGGAAGACAGATGAACTAGTGATGATGTCTTGGAAAAGGTTGGGTCTGAAGCAGCTGTCCCAAGCAGCAATGTCAGAGGCAATCATTCTCTCATTCTGATATGCCCAGGCAAAGAAAAACGCCTCTATCCAAAAATCTTCATTTCTATGTTTCCAAAGAAATGAGAGGGAAATAGAGATGAGCTTCTTCAAGGTGAAGAGCTCAGCTGAGGGTCTGGGTCACAGGAAGGTGTTGCAGCTGCACAGAGGTCGGTGTGTGTGCCAGGCACATGAGGGAGGCAAAGAGCCACAATGGGGTTGCCTGGATTTCACCTTCATAGAGGCCATGAAGGTCTCATTGCCAGTGCAAGGTTTGGAGGTGCCTCTCAGCTGAAAACAGTGAACCATGAGATGAAAAAATGAATGGGGAAATAGAAAATTTAACAGGATACCATTTCAATAAGACGCCAAATATGAGTGAGGTGGTCAGCACAGCCTCAGATGAAACCTCCTGTCCTGGTTTGGAGGACAGGTGTTTCTTAAGAAAGGCAGGAGACTCTCTTTGAAATGGAGAATGTAAACCCCTTTCCTCCAAATTATTATAATTTGGAAATCAAGGGGCTCTCAGATAAAGATATGGGAGTTAGAAATAACAGTTCTTTACAATGAAAATTGAAGTAGAAATACAGTACTACAAAGAAACAAATCCCAAACACTGACAGAGTCAGAATACAACCTGACACCCCATCAGTCAGGGTGCTGGTAGCAGCCCCATTAAATGGTGACTAAAGTCCTCCTGCAGTGACAGATGTGGTTCAGTTGGAGCAGTGCTCCTGTAGAAAGTGCATTTTCCCTCCAAAGATCCAGTGATGATGTGGAAAAGTCTGGTTTTCCTCTGGAGTCCAGTGGAGAAACGGCTGCCTTAGTGTCCCAAAATCTCTGTTTTTATCTTGGTAAGAAATGTTGGGCTCTTTCCCCTGGCTGGAGCATCTTCCAATTGGATGAAGTAATTTTATCAGTCATGCAGTGCGACTCAATGGCCATTAGCAGGAGATGCCTCTCTGGAGGAAGGATGGGTTGTGAAAAGATAAAGAACACTGCCTCACCTGGTTTCAATGGATGGTCCATTAGCAGAATATCTCCCACGGAGATCAGGATCACTGCCCCATCCTCAATACATGATGATAGAATAGATACCTTTGATCACATCCTGTACTGTAACCCAAGACATCCCCCAAGGGTTGGGGTGATTTACCTGAAAGGATCTAAACTCACTGTAACATTTAGTGAGAGAAAGAAATACTGAGATAACAAAGGTCAATTTGATACATTCAGCATGACCAAACACTCTAAACACCACAGATGTTTTGAGCAGATGTGTCAAACTTCTGCTTCAGAGCCAAAATATTGGGAAACAGAAGATGCCAATGTGCTGTGCACTAGGGAAACCACAAGTAATTTCCTTGGTGAGTACTGTGATCAGATCTGTGCCACAAACATAAGAGGGAATGGTAAAAAATGAACACAATTTCAAAAAGGATTGTAAGGATAATTGATATTTTTCTCCATGGAAAAAGGCTACCAAGATAATGGCCACTGGAGGAAAATCAGAAAGATGAATGAGATTATACAACACAGACATGGTCAAGAGCATAAAAAACATGCTTGGCAATTTTGTTTCTAACCTGACATTTCAGCAAGCAGCTTGGGACAATCTGCACAATTAAAACAGAATCTGTTAGAAAACTTTGAAAGAAAAAACTTGAAAGTGTTAAATCAAAAATAACCATGGGAAATCCATTCTGTGTGACACAATAGAAGACATCAGCTACAGCCTTCTGTAAATTAAAAATTATATTTAATGTAAGTGCCACACAATGTGATTTCTAACATGAGGGGTGCAAGAACTTTTTTTCGTTGTATTGGTTCACATTGCATTTTCTTGGCAAGTTTCCATCCTCTCCCTTCCATCCAACCAAGATGGATCTTGGTTTGTTAATTGACAGCAACACAACAGATCTTTGTGGGAAGTTTTACCTGAAAGATCTGGATCACCTCTCAACTCATTTCTGCTCTGGAAACACCACGGAGGAAGCCTCTCTCTTGCCATTGAATGGTGTCACCATCTAAATTAGCTGAAAAACACCCTGAGATCAGGTGAGAACACCCTGAGCTGTGAATATTCTGAGACAGAACCACAGAATCACAGAATCACAGAATCACAGAATGGTTTGGGTTGGAAGGAACCTTAAAGGTCATCTCATTTTCCCCTGCCATGGCAGGGACATCTTCCTCTAGACCAGGTTGTTTGAAGCCCCTGAACACTTCCAGTGATGGGGCATGCACAGCTTCTCACAGTGTGAGAAGCCTTAAAAGACATGTGTGTGAATACTTTAAAGGAACTTCATTCAGCCATTAAATTTGGATGTATCTACCTCTTTCTTAGGGGTCACAAATGAGCGCAATTTGCCATAAGCCTCCAGGGATTCTGCAGTATGAAGGCAGTGGTAGATAAATATTTCAGCTCTCTGTAGAAATTTCTGGTCTTTTATCATTGCAGTTTCAAAGCCACTTATGTGAACCAAAAAATAGTTTAGCAGTTCAACAGAACAAGACAGGCACTGTATCCATGCTGGACTGGACATGTGTGTGTTAGCTGCATCACTGATCTTAAAAATGTCCCCAGGTGGGAGTGCAGTATTCCTGTGTTCTTCCAGCTGACATTTTAGTGTTATTCTACATTGATAAAAGTACAGCTGGAATACCAGTGCAGAATCCAGCTCAGTGTAATCCACTGAGGCTGAAGAAACACTGGGAAAGTCTTTTTGAAGCTGTGGGTTGGGGCTGGGTCAAACAGATCTGAACATCCAAGGGGAGGACCCAACCACTGCTCTCCCTGTTCCTACAGGCAGTCAGCCCCTGAAATGGCGACAATTTGGTTTGGAAATGCTCTGATGCACCTGGATGATTTTAGAAAAATAGAGGCCTGGGGGATTCCCTTTTCTACCAAAATGGGAAATACATTTTTATAAAAATCAGGCATGTTACTTTTGGTTTCATCACTGAGATGTCTTTGGTGGCAATGAAAGAAAACATGCATAGTCCAGGGGAGAGCCAGGATCCCACAGGCAAGCAATAACCCAGCTTGTCTCCAAGAGCTTAGTCAGTGGCTTCACTGCAGAACTGTAGCCAGTTTCCCTCCTTTCTTTACCAAAGTCAATCCTCTCATTACCTGTGGATGGACTTGACCTAGTTTAGGCCATTGTACAATCTCTTGGGCAGCCAAATAAACAGAGACATGCCATAACCTTAAGAGTTTTCCCCATGGCTGGTTAGGGCTAGCAACGAGAGAGAAGAAAGTAAGCAAGTACAAAACCAGATGACAAATTTAATGTTTCACTTCCAGACACCCTAAGGAAACATTCATTTCTTAGTTCTCATGGAATACCTTGTCCCTCAAGCAAACACATAATTTTCTTTCCTAACAGAGGCATGAGTTACTTTAGACAGTGCTGGGATTGATACCAGCAGCCCTGGGACTTCTAATACAACATTGGCTATGCAGCTGGGTTATTATCCTGATACCCTGTGTGAACCAAGGAACAGCTCCTAAACTCAAAAGTTAAACACCCTTTTGCCCAGGTGATTCACAAACAAAGACCCTGTGCTGGACATTCCAGCAAATGAAATCTTGGGCTTGGCCTGACCCACATTATGGAGTCCTTTTCACTTCTACTGCAGAAGTGCAAAACCTTCTCCTTTAGGAGTATCCCACCAGAGGAGGAGAGATTCCTCCTGCTTTTCAGGAGTGACTCCTGAACACAGCAGGATGTGTAATGATCATGGATCCACTCACCAGGGGATGGCTCAAGGAAGGCAACAGCAGCTCACACCCCACTGAAGTGTGAAGGCAGAGCTCAGTGGTTTTAGTCACAAGTTCTTTACATTCACATTTTCTGCCTTATCCACACTATCAACAACTCCCACCCATTCCTCTTTACCCAGCCCTTGGTGATAATCCATGAAGGGGCTTTGCCCAGTGTTTAATAAAACTTTGCAGTTCAGCTGTGGCAGGTGGTCCTTGGGGACAGCTGGTCAGGAGCTGCCAGGAGAGGCTCTTAGAGATTCACTCAGCCTCTGAGAATAATGAGATTCAGAGGAGAATGGCAGTGCAAGGCCATGGGGGTCCCTGCAGTCTGTTGTGCTTGGGAGGGTGAAGGGAATGTTCCTTCACTGCCCTTATGGACATTTTCTCCGGTGGGACAAAGCTTGTCTGGAGCTTCTCAGGAAGGTGCTGTGGTCCTTCCTTGTTTCACTTCCAGTCTCAGTCCTGGAGTTTGATTAATCTTGAAACACAATTTATCAAGAAGAGACAGCTTGGGTTGATCATCCTCCAATATCTCACCTTTCTTTGCTTACTTGGACAAAATGATTCCACACAGATGCCTTCACACAACCAACAGAGGTAAACCTCTCCTCTGCTCCTATTAATTATGAGCTGCACTCCCTTTCCAGGAGAAGTAACCACCTTGGACACTCTAATCAGGCACACAGTGGCTGGAGAGACAAAATCAGGTGTACAAAAATATGCAAGATGCATAACTATAACTTCAGCCCCAGTTAAAGCAAGACTTGCACAGCCCCCTCTCCTCCTGCCTGCAGGTTCTCCATCTCCCCTGTTTGCCAGAGACAACAGGAGGAAACCTGTGTTCAGCTGTTCCCTCTGTGCAGAGATTAATTCATTGACAAGGCTCCTAGGAATGTGCCAGCTCATTAATTACCGTAAGAACTATGTCAGCAAGAAGTAAGGCAAGGTGACTGCTGAAAATGGTCAGAGAGAACCATCTATTAGTGCTTGCTACCCTGGCCATTACATGCCAAAATCCAAACCAATAACACCTGGCAAGCATTTCTTAACTATGAAATATCACAAATTGCACAGTTTAATATAAAGCACTCGTGTAGAGCAGTGCTGGGGGAGCAGACTACAAGGAAATTAGCCCCACAAGCAAGCCAGTTCTGTTCCAGGGATAAAATTAAGTTACTTCCAATGGAGTCCTGGGAGAATGATAGGTCTCCCAGCAGTGAAAGGTGACATGGAAAGCTCCCAAAGCTTTGACATACTCATCTGTGTTTCTGTGTCTGTTACTAACATGCAACACTGCCAGCAGGTGTCCCATACCAAACCCACTGGGCAGAGGCAGGGACAGATCAGGCTCACCAGGCTGAGATCTCAGACTCAGCTCAAGTCAGTACTTGACTCCACTCTGTCTACAAAGGCAGAGAGGCGGCCACAGCCCATTTCAGATCCCACAGATTCTCTCTCTGTCTGGTGCCTCCCTTAAAAAGGGAACATCAACACTAGAAAGTCTCTGATTTGCTATTAAAATTCATCATTCTTCTTGTAAAGCCAACGCTGGGATAATGTGCAGGGGATTAGACCTAGGAAATCCATCAAGGCCAATACTTAGTCACACTCAAGTGCTTTTATGCCACAGTTGCTATGAGGAGCTCTTCAAAAACAGCCCCTTAAGAAGATCAGGAGGGCAGGGGGTCTCCTGACTGCTGTGCAATTGAAGGCAGGGCCCTTCCCCAAACAGAGCCTCTGCATTTGCAGTGAGGGGGCATTTGAATGTCAGGCAGTGGGAAGCAAAGTCTTATCAATGCATCAAAGGTTTTGCTTCCCTTAGCTCAAAGGGAATTAAAGGAATAGAGAGAATAAGCTGGAGAAACTTAATGTTGTTTCGACTTGCACAGAGCTCAGAAGAGCTCTAGAGTATTTGTAAGAACAAAAAGGAAGATCCACGTTGCGACCTCTCTGCTTTCATGCTTGTCACACTGCAGGTGAATTCATACCCTGAGAGGAAAGGACTGCATTAAGAACTGGGATGTGTCTTGCCACATTCCAAACCATCTACCCATAATCCTTTCCAATCCCACACTGAACCAGAGGGGGTCACCTTCCCTTGCGCCCCCTTCCTTCTGGTATTTCTGACAGATTTTAATTGATTTCCCCCTCTTCCTTTGACCAGTCTCACTGTAAGTCTTAGCACTAGGAAACATTAATTTTGTCATCTGATGATAAAAGGATATGACAGAGCTGTTCTGTAAGATGCCAGACATCAAACCAAAAGGAATTCCACAAACAGCTGTTCTGACGTCCAGAGAGGGAAGGCAGGATGTGAACAGCCCCCAAGTGCTCAGCTAAGCACACCAGCACTGCAGGGAAACACAGCTCTGCCTAAGTTTGCAAGGATTTGGGAGGTCCTTACACACACCGAGAGCAAGATGTGCCAGCAGGCAGACAGGCCATGTCACCCCCTGAGACCTTTGTCACATGTCCTGCAGAGAGCCCCTGCCTCTGGGTGACAGCATCAGCTGTGTCACACACCTGGAGCTATTGAGCACCTCAAAGAAATCAAAAAAATCAGCACTTGCTGACAGAAAGCATGAAAGGAGTGACCTGGGGTCACTCTGGGATTCTTAGTGAGGTGTGGGAAGAAATCAGTGCAGGAAATGTGTGAGAGGTTCCCCTGGCAGTGAGGAGGCAGAGCAGGCTGATGCTGAGCAGCTGGGGTGCTGGAGCAGACTGGGGAGAAGGCAGAGCCTGATGGGCTGCAGGAAAGAGCAGCAGGAAAGAGCAGCAGCAGGAAAAGCTGCTCTCTGGGTTAAGAGAGAAGGATAGGATGGGAGATTAAAGAGACATTTGGTGGAGGTAAGGAAGGTGGAGGGGAAGCCAGAAAGCAGGTTAGCAATTCAGATAAAATGGATTAGATGCTGATAAAGGCAGCTGGGAGGAACTCTGAGAACATGATAAGAAGTGCACAGGGGAGATGATGAGTTTTGGAGGTAGATGTGAAGGCAGGGTTGTCTGGATCCTGATAATGGTTTTTAGAGAAGAGTCTCAACAGTTTGAGAGAGGGGCTGGCCACAAAGCAACATACATGTGCATAAACCCCTAAGGGGCCCAGAGAAAGGAAGGGGACTGCTAAACTTCTTGAATGCCCAGGATCATCAGCCAGCAAGGCTAGAAACAGTCTGAAAAGCACAGTGGCACTGTGAGACCCAGCTGCAGGCACTGCACACACTCAGGGTGATTTCAGTGGGGTACAAACACTCTGCCAGAGCTCCCTGCATCTCAGCCTCTGTTTAGCAACCTGGTCCTGAGCCAGCTGGGCTGAGATCCCAGCCAGCACGCAGACAGAGCTAAATGAGACAGCTCCAACCCCTGGGGACAAGCCACCACCCCGAGGGGATCTGAGTGGTTCAAGATTCCCTCCCCAGGGACACAGGAGCCCTCTGCCAGCCTGGGTGGCCCAGAGCAGGCTGTGACCCCCTGGGCTGGACATCACATGGCTGTGCCATGGCTGGCCTCACTGGGACAAAAGGAAATTGAGAGGTCTGAATAGGGCAGTGAGCAGGCAACAGAAGCAGAAAAAGCCTTGGCTCCATTCCTTGATCTCTTTTCTGGGCTGGGAATCACCTCATGTGCCAGTTTGGTCAGGCAAGAACAACCACAGTGCTGCTCCCCAGCTCCTTCCTTCAGCATTTGCTGACAGATTCCTGCACTGCAGGTCCTGTGAAATGGGCTGGAGCAGACCCCATTTAGCCGGAGCATCCCAGGACCATCACACAGTGATGAGGGGGGCTGCCAGTTCACCCCTTTATTGGGGATCCAGACTGAGTAGGTAATGCCTCTACATGGGGCAGTAGATGCTTTAACTTGATTACAAACACTTCCCAGAAAACAGTGCAATGGCAGAAACAATCAGCCAAAAGCAACTCACATGGTGCTTCAGTCCTCCTAAAATGCTGAAGAAACACACGCTGAACGACAGCATAAATTAGATTAACTTCACATCTCTGGTGCTTTGATGACCATGGGTTATCCAGTTTGAGGCACTTTCTCTTCCATCTGCCCAGCCAGATGTGTAAATAGTTAAATGACTTTATGAAATACAGTTCATGATTCTCATGCTGCTGAGGAAATCTAAGGAAGATAATAGCAAAGGCAAGCAGAAGCCAAATTTGCAGACGAAATTATAACTCTCCTTATTCTTCTCACAGCTTCTCCCTGTTTTCCAAATGGAAACTCTCACATCTGATGTGGCCAGGCCACCACCCTGCCCAGCTAGTGTCTCCAGTGTCCCACTGTTCAAACACAAGCACAGAGGATTATTTCTCCCTTATTTCTTACAATAAAAAAAGGGAAGAGCTGAGAAGAAAGAAGACAAAGGGAAGAAAAGATGAACAAGTAGAACCTACTTAGAGGAATGGGGGTTAATCTTACTCAAAGCTTAAATCCATGTTAGCAGTTAATCCAGTTAGTAAGGCTTTCATTGGGAGCTTTGAGAAATCCTTTAACCTCTTGCTGAAAACCAGGAGCAGCTTAACAGCTCAATGTTCATGAGAGAAGCCTGTCAATAATGCTGCTAAGCAGGTATTTAGCAGGATTTAAGAAACAAGCATGTGACAACTCTTCTTTAATGAAACAATTGGGTTTCTCTCCAGGAACCAAATGGTCACCATTTGCTTTAGTCTTGCCCGTGATCTGCTTTTCAAGATTCAAAAGAAGATGCTGTTCTGGTCCCATCAACCTGACAAGTATTCCTTCCTGGAGAAAGCTCAGTAAAATGCAGATTTTTCTACTGGTTTTTATAAACCTCATGGATTCTTTGTCCAAAGAAATCTTTTATGAAGCAGACTACAGTAGTAAAAAAAAGAAAACTCTACTTTTTTTTTTCCTTTCAGAGGTATCTATACTGTTCCAAAGAAAGCAAGGTGACAAAGAGGTTTAACATTTAAGGCTTCTGAGTCTGGGGATCAACAGGACACCAAGGTTTTTTACCATTTCTCTGCAAAATCTGAGTTAGATTTAGCCCAGAAATCACTGTCACATGCAGCCTGGTTCCTGGCGAAGGCAGAGTGAGAGCAGGTCTGGGAGACACCAACATTGTGCATCCCTCCATCCCTGTCCTGGGAGACCTGGCTGGCCAGAAGGTGACTGTCCCTCCTTGGCTCTCGGGGTGTGCAGCTGTGCAGGGTGGGAGGATGTACAGCCATCCTCATGAAAATCCCACCACAGAACATTTCGGGCACAGCTGCCATAATTATCTGTTTCAATTGCTACAAATTCTCTCAAATGCATGAGATCCAAGGTGTTAATACCCACCTTTTAATGTGTGACATCTTTTTCAATCTGCAAAGCCCTCTGGAAACCAGACCTGCTGGCCAGCAGGGCAGAAATCCCTACTGGAAACTTCAGTAGAAACCAAGATTTTTTCTGTTATGGTATCCCATTTCTTCTGGGGAAGGGAGAGGAGAGGAGAGGAGAGGAGAG
>VRYO01001726.1:3464417-3483798 GCA_009812075.1 Sialia sialis | reverse complement strand
GACTCAATGGCCATTAGCAGGAGATGCCTCTCTGGAGGAAGGATGGGTTGTGAAAAGATAAAGAACACTGCCCCACCTGGTTTCAATGGATGGCCCATTAGCAGAATATCTCCCACCGAGATCAGGATCACTGCCCCCACCCTCAACAGATGGTGATAGAATAGATAGCTTTGATCACATTCTGTACTGTAACCCAAGACATCAGCCTTGCCTTAACAAGCCATGAGAAGCAGGATCTGTCCTGCCCAGAAATTGCTTGGGGGTCCAGTTAGACAGAGAGCCCTACCACAGGAAACTGGGTCCCACTGCCAGCCCTGGCACCAAATTTTGGGGAGGGGAAGCCCACCTGTGCCTCAGTTTCCCCATTTGTGGTGATTGAATATTAATTAGTACTCTGTGAACAGCCCAATATGTGGTTCACTGACAGTTTGAAGAAAATTAACCAACAACCAACACAACTTCCTAAAGCAAAACATGATATTTTATTTCCTGTCTTGGTCTGAAACAAAGTCTGGCCCCTTGAAAGGAGAGGGATGACATTTTGAAGCAAAAAAATTGAAACACACATTCATACTGTGAAAAAAATTCTTTTTTTCTTGTCTAATCTCACTAACAGCATGATTATCAGCAGAAATAGAGCCAAAAGACATAAAGGCCTAGGATTAGATCAGGCTGCTCTGAAGAAAGTTCTTTTATGCAGGTAAATAATCTATTTCTAACCTTGCTCCCAGCTTCCACTAGTGTAGGAGCAGGGGCAGTTCGACAGGTATAGTTTCTGCTAAAGAAAATCCATTAAATGCCAACTGGACTAATTTTAGCACTTTAAAACCAAGCAGTTTCAGAATTTAACTTCCAAGCAGAGAATTGGTGCATTTACCAAAATAAATTGCTTTGGTGCTTTGGAGGTTTAGTTCATTGAGGGGTTTTTTTAAGTGAGGAAAGCAGAAACCCCAGAATCTTTGGGGATATTCCTTTGACTTTCTCTTTCTCCTTCCTTTCCCTTCATTTCTCTTCCTTTTCTTATCCCTTCCCTTCAGGAGGAAGGAGTGTGTTCACCTGCTTCCCACGCTCATACATGGGGAAGAAATCTAAATACTTCCATGGGAAATACCTCTTCTCTTCAATGGTGTTTTTTTCTTATTTTATAGAGAATCCAATGAGTTTATTGGTCCCTTTGGTTGCAGGGAAGCACTTTTGGATAGGGAATCATTCAGAAATGGGATTTATGGAGCCAGAGGAGGAGCAGAACCCATGACACCTCCCAGGAGGCACTGACAGCCCCAGCTGGAGTGTGACACACACAGTGACACCAAACACACCCCTGGGATGCCAGTCAATCCCTGCCTTCATGAGGGAGCCCCCAATGTGCCCTCCAGCCTCCCACAGCCCTGGAGAGCCCTCAGCATGCCAGTCCCACAGCTCCTGACAGCCCTCAGGGTCCCCAAAACACATCCTTCAAACATTCCCAATTCTCCTGTGCTGTCACCGAGCTGGATGCTCTTCCTTCTCTTTTCACCCATTACAAGGGAGAGGGATGCCACTTTTGACTTCCTTTCAGCTGTTATTGGCTTCTCTGGCTCCCAGCTCTTATTACTATCCCTCTCCTCTCTCTGGTGGCATCACAGATGTATTTCCTGGCATTTGTGACTGTTCCCACACTGTCTTGAGATGAGCTAAACTGTTTCCAAGTGCAAAGCAGCATGACTGAAACCCCTGCTAGCCTTTCATAATGAATATGAAGTTGCCAGACAGCAGAAATTCCTAACTTGACTTCATTCTCCAAATCCATTTATCAATGCTAATCAGCCAAGACCAGACAAGTCTTCCCATTTTGAGTGGAATTACCTTTTTTTCTAATGATAACAAAACAATTTTTGCAAAGAATAACAGTATTTCATCATGTGAAACTCAGTCTTTCGCTAACAATATTTTAACTCATGACTCAGACAAGAGATCAGCTGCAAAAACGATCCACTTGACTCATCTTTGTTAATGGCAGAAGTCTCAGAGATGTATCTGAGATCCTGCTGTGGAACACGCAGGACTGGGGGTAGCAGCCCTGGATCTGAACTCTCTCTGGGATTTGAAGACACTCTGATCTAGCTCCAAAGCTCCTGGTTTGGAGGATACAGATGTACAGGAAGATGCTCAGATGTTTCAGCAGCCAAATCAAATTATTTTATGGTTTTGTAATGTGCTCAACTGGGATGCTACAGGGTGACTGTGCTAACATAACTGCTGCTGGCTGGTAAGAGAACTCAAGATAGAATTATAACTTTGCAGCCCTGAAATGAAAGTATGCTACATAAATTGAACAAGAAATTGAAACTTTCCCAAAACACCAGATTTTACAATCACAGCTCTCCATCTGCTTGCCCATATCAAACCACACGGGCTGATGGGCAGGTAGAAGTGCTGTTTGCCCAGAGTTCTGGTCCTGGCCACAGCAAGGGAGCTGCATTTGTGTGCCCTCCATAGCAGCTCCAATAAGAGATGGTTCCTGACAGCTCGACCACCTCTCACTCTCACAGCTTGGCTGCCTGGTCTTTGGCAGAGTCCTCAAGCAGATCCAGCTGCCCAGACAGAGCTGGCTCGTGCTTGGAAACGTGGCAGGCAGCCAGAGCAGCAGAGAGACCTGCTGCCTTTTCCCTACACAGTCCCCTAACAAGGAATCCTGATGTTCCTGGGCACAGATTTCTTTCCCTGGGTACCTCACACCTCTCAGCAGCTGCTTGGATATCTCTGAGATCCCCTCAGCACAGAAACATCTCTGTAGAGATGAGCATATAAAAATTCCCACTTGTTAAACAGGAATTTCCTTGCACCACAGAGTCAACTCCAGGCCACTCTAACCAGGTGAATTCTGCCCTTGCTGTTTTAACATCTGGCCCTACTGGGACTTGTGTTTTTGCTTAAGCCAGACACAGGCACCAGCTTCCATGGGGAGGGTGCCTGTGCTGCTGTGTACGGCTCCTGGAGCAGTGATGTTCACAGTAACATGGCACTCTCTTACATGATGAGCAAGAAAGAGCTTTTATCAAGGAAGTCATGGATTTAAATAGTGTAGATCGTGGAAAAAATTAGAAACATTTCATTGGATGGGGAAAAGACACCTCTTAGAAACACATTCCGTGAGGCTAGTCACGTACACACAGGTGTTTATCTTTGCTTTGGTTTTGTGTCCTTGACGAGCCTGAGAGCCAAGCTCATCCAGCCTGGGAAAGAATCCTGGCTGCTTTCTCCTAGGCCTCAGATAACCGGTCCCCCTTTTTAAGTTAAAGGGAAAGAAAGAGAAATGTTTGTAATTCTCTGCAGGGCCCTTGCAGAGGAGAACATGCCTATGCATTTGGCAGTAAGGGATGGACACGAGGCAATATTTCCTTTTTTTGTTGTTGTTTCCTATCCATTCTGTTTGCTTTGACACAGATGTTGAGTCCAGGCCACCTTCAGATGGTACCTTCTGCCCCAATATACAGCACTTCCCCTTCTCTTAATCAGCCTCGTGTGTGACTGCTCCCTAATCCCCTTGAGACACAACAAATGGATTAGCACAAGCAGTTTAACCCAGAGCTCTTTGCCACCCATCCTCACCTTGGGTGGGGTGGGCAGAGGGCAAGCACAGTTCACACCATGAGCTGCTAAAGGTTTAACAAGCCATGGGACAGCAACCAGTTCAGCCAGCTGAGAAAAACCCAGACCTGCAGCCAGAAAAATCCCTACCATGCTCCCAACTCTGAGTTCTTGTCCAGGATAAAGTTCAGGGAAAAACAAGCAGCAAAGACCAATAATTTTAGCATCAGAATGGTGCATTCAGCTTGCCACAGAAAGTCCGCAGTATGAAAACACAATTAAGTAGTTGCACATCGACAGAGGTTCCTAATTGCTGCAAGGAGCAATTCAATTATGTTTTCAACACTGAAATGAGTCATTACCAGTCTATAGGGGAAAATTGTGTTTGTGGGGTCATGGTTTTTTATAGCATATGCTGTATTCTTCCCAAAAGTTAGCTCTTTTACTGCTGACAATATTAATTTTGGATGAATTCTTCCCTTTAGGAGCTAAATTGAGACAATTCTGGTTATGGGAACAATTGTCCACTGTAGCTGAGAAAATCCCAAAGCCATAACATCCGGAGTTATGAAAACAGACCTAAAGTCCCTTCTGCTTTGCAAAATTCAACTGCTTCATAATCAAATCATAAATAATCACACTTCTGCTCTGACTTCATTGTAACTCCAGTCAGAGCCCTTAACACTGTTGGGCTAGCAACCCAATTCAAACCACTGATAGCTCGTTTTCAGTAAAGAAAGAAAGAATTCCTGATATGAATGCAGCTGGAATGAAAAGCAGCAAATATATTTTGAAGGCATTCTGAATTACAGACGCTGGGAGATTTAAAATATACTGAGTATTCTAAGAATTGAAGCAAAGAGCATTCTAAGAATTGAAGAAAGTCAAGACAGTTTAGATCTAGTGGGGTGACTGAAGATGGTTGAGAGCTACACTTGAACCTTACCAACAAAGATTTTGTTTTCTGTTGCTCCCACAGCAATTTGAAAGCAAGATGATTGCAGAGCAGTGAGATTCAGCAGCACAGAGAGAGCCCTGTTTTGAGACCTCTGGGTTAAACAGCACTGATTTAGATGTTCATGCCTGCACAGTAGTTCAGCAAAGATAACAGGTTGCAGTAGCCACTGGATAATTGACCTCTGGTGATTTAAAACCTTAATTTGCTTTCATGCTTTCTGATTTAAAGTAGTGTGTGCACTTGGGCATAACTGCTTTAAGATATCTGAGCAATATTTTAGCCTGGATTCCTCAGGAAACAAGGCTTAACAGAGCATATAGAATATCCTTCCTAATAACCCCTAAAAGCATTGGCCATTTTCAGCCAAATTTGTTGCAGGGTTCAGAGTTGTGATACTTGTAGAATTCTCACAGGTTTTGTGCAGAGCCAGAGCAAGCTAAGCTCTGAGTGGCAGCTCTTGGATGAACAAGTTCTGTCTCTTCTCTGGTGGCCACATCCCATGGGACACCAGGCCAGAAGAGGAAGGGGCTGGCTCCTACATTCAGAAAGGAAAGCACCGACTTTCAGGCTGTACACGATGCTTGTTGAATGTGCTGTTTATAAAAGCTCTGTTACAGCCATGACTCCTTGGCATTCCCTTTCTACAGCAATGAACGCCATCCTCTGCCAGGGACAAGCAAAGGGTGAAGCAGATCTTCCTTGTGCCCACAGGGAGTGCAAGAAGCACCACAGAGCAGAGCCCTGAGAGCACCTCCAGGCAGGACACAAATCTGCCTGGGTGATTTGGAGACTGAACAGCAAAGCTGTCACTGGGCCACCGTGAATCTTTCTCAGTCTGCACCTTTGCTGAGCTGATTTATTGGAGGTGTCAATAACAGAAGTGGGGACCAGCTGTAAAGCTCAAAACCTGAATTTCCTGTGTGTTTGCACTCCCCTCTGCCTTCAGCACTGTTTCATATTCAGGTGAGTTGAGGTTTTGGGCTGGCTTTTGGGGCAAAAGGCTGCTGGAAGGAAGCCTTGCTGCTTCATCTGCACAGGGTAAATCAGAGGATGTTCATTTTCACAGGCTGCACACTTAATTGTTGGGTTAAGTTAGCAGGAGCTAAAAGGCAGCTCGGTCAAGCAGGCAGGGAAGAGCTGGAGTTAGAACATCCAGCTTTTGCTGCCCATTAAATGATAATATGCCCCTTTGGGCCATAACTTCTTCATTTTGGAATAAAAGTCAATCCCAGTGTGCTCTGGCCGCAGGACAGTAGACATTGCAGTAAAGGGGTGCTGCACTGCCAGTAGTTCTATTCCTAAAATAAAATCCAAGTGCTGACCAAAAGCTCATTAAACTGAAAAAGAAAATTCTTTGAACTTCAGCAAAATATAATGCACTCCTCCTTACACTGCCTGCAAGATTCCTGTCACAACAACACGGGGAGGAATTACAAGAAGCAGCACGAATGTTGCAGTTGAATTTTCAAAGCCAGGCTGTGTTATCTGCAACCAGGAGAGGCTGCAAAGCCTGTGCCTGGCCCACCAGGGCTGCAGTGCAGGGTGACACAATCCCACCAAGACCTGCAGGACTCAGCTTCTGGGCAGGGAGCCCAGGGCCATGAAGGGAAGTGCTAATAGTTAAAGAGATGTCTGGAGCTTGCAGAAATAGATATTTTCCCAGGAATAAAACATGACTTGGAATAAATGTTTTATTCCACTGCACATAATGAATGGCACTGAATGTGATTTGGGGACCTGTCAAGAGAGGGGAGCACAGACATAGTACATGCACTGCAGACAGTATTAAAAATGTTGTTTAACTGAAACACAGGGAATTGAGATCACTGATAATTTTAATCTCCTTTCCTCTGGGATTTTTTTTTTTACTTTGCTTTTTATGATCACCTTCCTATGTGGCTGAAAAAGCAGGGCCATCAAAATGTTTATTAGAAACTCTTGCAGGAACCAATCCATATGCAATTGCACAGAAGGTAAAGAGGCATCCGCTGCTCAGCATTTCCAGCAGATTTAGCATCAAGCTCAGCTTGCAGCCAGGCAAACAACACTATCTGCTTCCAGAAAAAAAGCAGTGGAAAAGAGTCACCAGGAAACAAATAGAGGATGGTGCTCTAACCCAACAGCTGCTTGAACTGCTCTGATCTGTGGCAACACCGCTTTGCAGAGGAGCTTTTCATCAATCTCCATGTATGGCTTAATGGAGGCTGTCAGGAATATGGAAAACTGTCAGTCTTGTGTGGCTCTGAGCAGCTCCCAGCCCTACCCTCCGCAGCCAGCACAGTGCACAGCTTGTACCAGCATGGGGGATGAGGCCAGCGTCTGCTACCCAGCTCCTTCCTGCCTGCTGCAGACATTTTTAGGAGGAGATTTGCTCCAGCTT
This sequence comes from Sialia sialis, assembly GCA_009812075.1. Taxonomy (NCBI): domain Eukaryota; kingdom Metazoa; phylum Chordata; class Aves; order Passeriformes; family Turdidae; genus Sialia; species Sialia sialis. The sequence continues at coordinate 3,476,890 of VRYO01001726.1, read as the reverse complement.
TTATTAATTGTTTTCACAGGCAGAGAGCATCCTTGTTGGGAGATCAGTTTGCTCCTCCAGGAGGATCATGTTGCCCTTGGCAAGCTAAATCCTCCCTCTGCAAGGCCTGAAGGGTCCAACGTGAGGAATGTCATGTGCAGTTTCACATGGTTTATTAAACACAAAAAGAGGCCTGTCCTGGCACAGGAGCATCGTGGTGCTATGAAAAGAGCAGAGGGGCACCAGGGCATCATCTCCAGCTAATTGTTTCATCAACTTGGAGAGCAACAACTGCTTGCTAAATAAGGCTCTTCTTTTCTGCTTTGCAATTGTGCTCTTGTGGCTGCCAAGAAAAGCTCTGACATTAAAGGCTTCTCAGGGCCTCTGCAAGTGCTGCCTTTGGTTTTAGTCCAGAAAGGCAAAAAGCAAAACCAAGGGCTGCAAATCAGAGGAAGAGGTGAAAGCCCAAAGGAGATTTGCCCTCCTCCCACCCACCCAACCTGTGAGAACTGGGTAGAAGGAAAAGAATTAATGACACTTTTTCAGCGCCTCAGAAAACATTAATGCTCAGCTAAAGAAAAAGGCACTGGAGAGTTTCCTCAAATAACTTTATGTTTTCAGTTGCTTTTGGAAAAACGATCAAGTTTGCATATTTTTACCAAAATATTGAAAGTGCTTGAATCTTTCCTATTACAAACCAGGAAACTGAAGCTATTAATCCAGTCCTGTGATAAGATTGGAGAAGAAATATTTAGAACTAGTTATTGCTCTTCATAATGAACAGAGCTGGAAAAGATTATTCTATTTTTTCCTGCTCCCGAGTTATCCAGGAATTAAAACATGGTGCAAGCAACTATTAGTTAAAGTACAAGCTCATGCACGTTGATTTCCCTTGTCTCAGGCTCAGATCATTTGCAACTGAAAGCATCAACAGTAAAATATTTCTGCACTTAGAGCTTTATCTTTTTAACCAGTAAAGATCCTTCCTGAACACATCTCCCTTCTGTTCTGGCACGACCATTTGTGGGCTGTCTTTAAACTTTGTGTCTTAATTTCTCCTTCCTCCTTCCCAAGCAGGTGATGAGAGAGCGAGCCAGGCCAAATGTTGCAGGGTGCCAGACTTGGTGTCAGCATTATTGCTCTCTCACCAACAGCACAGGTTCACTGGGTTATGCAGAAGGCTCCAAATCTGTGATTTTAAATTTCTGGAGCAAGTCAGTCAATAAAGTTCACTTGAGGCTCAAGGTCTCCTTGCAGACAGGGGAGGGATGAGTAGGCATTTCTCCCTTTTGCCAAAAAGATGAGGGGGAGAGGGGCCAGGGCTTCCTCTGGCCTGACCTCTCTGCTTGAGCAGAGCCCCAGGGGACACTGGTAGGAGCAGATGTCCCCAGGTGGCAATCACACCCTGCAGAGAGCGATTAGTGCCTGCGTGCCAAGCCAATCCTACCTGCCAGACCAGCATGGGCATGGGACAAGCCAGCCATGGCAGGGAATTCCTCTGCTTCCTCTTGTGATTGACAAGAAAAGCAATAAGAAGATAGGAGCTGAAGAGTTGTGTGCAGTAACCTTTCCCTTTGTCAGAAATGTCAAAGCAATTCCTAACAGCTCACTTCAAAATGCATTTTCCATCCTCTTTTTGACATCTTTCCGACCTCCCCAACATAGCCAGAAGATACAAATTCACCCTGACAGTCAGAGAGGAAGGGAAAACAAGAAAGAAAATAAAAACCAATCTCTGAACTCTTTCTGAACATCATAGATGACTAGAGTTAGTACAATGCACTTATTGACCAATAATGCTTGAACCACCTTCTCCCCACAAAACCCAGCATAATAAGGCAGAAATGAGGTTACTTATCGTATCAGGACCTAGTGATAATTGTCTTATTTCCCTGATAAACACCGAGAGCATTTGTAATACAGCTATAACAGGTTCTTCTGTTTATAATTTCTTTTCTCCTCTCACAAGCTTTCTCCATTCCTTTTCTCTGTCATGTTGGCTTACAGAACCTGACATCTTTGCACGAGGAAAGGTTATTAATTGCTGCTGAACGAAGATGAATATCACAAACACAAAACAAAACAGAAAAAAAACCCCCACCAAAAACAAACAACCAAAACTAATAAACCACAATTAAGAGAAAAAGAAGAGGTTTTACTAACAACACTCTCACATTAACGTTTTGTGACTGTGTGGCAGACTCCCTCTTACTGAATTTATATCTCTAAATAATTAGATATCTGGTTTCACTAGCCATCCAGGCTTCTATCCTCAGTGAGCAGAGAAAGGGGAAGTCAGGAGAATGATTCACTATACCTTCTTTAGAAAGCTATTTTGGGATTGACTAAATCACTCTTTGGAGATTGGACAATTAGTACAGACTGGATGTCCAACTCCTACACAGCTGCAGGGTAAGATGTGTGACTGTCAGGGCACAAGGAAGGACGGGTCCAAAGAATAAAAGCCGGTAACAGACATCAGTGACAATCAGTTGGTTTTAAAACCCCTGGGAAGGAGCAGATCCAGGGAGAGAAAACATTTGTTCAAGGTCACAGAGAAGGTCACTAGAATCACTTGTGTTTCCTGAGTGCACTTCAATGTCCTGAATAAAACATTAATTTATCCTGCAAGGAATGAGGTTGAGGAAATGAGAGTTCAAATGCCAAATTAAAAAAAAATTTAAAAAGAAAAAAACAGAAGAAAAAGCTTGACCTTCCATTGCATATTTTTAACTAGAGTTTCATTTACATGAGCAGTAGCACACCAGTTCACTCAAGCTTCTGAGGAAATTAGTAGCAAGAAAATACAATTCTGTGCATTTTCAGGAACTGCTTTCATTAACAAAAAGCCAAGGCACAGGAATAGTATCGATGACTGCATCACCTCACCAAACTGAACCACAAGTGCAGTCTACACAGAGCTGGGGCAAAAGCTGAAGGCAGCAGAAGGACTTTGCACTGCATGAAGTTAATGCTGGCTCTGGACTAAATTATGTGAAATACCTTAAAAAAGTGTTGCAGACAACATCTGGACACATCTGGGGGGGGGTCCAGTGATGTGGGACTTCCACACATGAAGCCAGCAGTGCCCAGAAGGTGGGAAAGAATCTTTGTCTATTCCATCTTCAACCCTGCCACAGCCAATAGAAATCCACAGGAACCTGAGGAACCTCTAAGGATCGCTGGGTAAAAGGAAGCCATAAAATATTTGACATGACTACAGCATGAAAAACAAATCGCCCTGACCCTGGACTTGCACATAAAATGTCCACTTGCAGTGCTCAAGACAGCAGTCAGTGCTAAAAAATGCATCTTGCAATGTCAGTGCAGAAAAACCTCCATAGGACTGAAGGATGGTTTTTATCCTGATATTACCACATCCCTTTGGACTGTTTTTGCAGCCACAGACACTTTCTTAGAACAAGAACTGCCTGTTGAACGAGTGCTTCCCCTCCTCCTTCTCCTCCTGCTACAAACACTTCATAACCACAAACCTCCGCTGCTCGTACTTGTTTCCTGTGTTTACCCAACTGATCATGGCAAAAAGGGAGAAGAGGAAGGAGTTTATAATAGGAAAATAATCAATAGTGACACGGCATCGCTGTCTGCAAGGCAATCATTAGCAGCTCAGGAGATACCTCAGCAGCTTCTCTGTGTGATTGCCTCCTGTGGAGAGCTAAGCTGCTGTGAAAGGCTTCAGCAGGTGCCTTTTCCTCCTCCAGCACAGGGAATTCAGTCGAAGTCAGGCAGCTAAATTACACCTCTGGGTTATTATCAGCAGTATTAATTACTGTGTTCTCCCTAATTATCCTCTCTTAACACACTCGGTTGGTTTGCGGGAACAATGCAAGGTTGGCAAACAGTGGCATTTAAAACTGATTGGGCCAGAGGCTCAACCAGTGCAACACAGCACAGCAGGTTTATGGAAAGGTCAGATTAGTGGTGGAGTTTATCCACTGTTTTACGAGGGTGTGAGCTGAGTTGCAGCAGGCTGACATGCCCTGGCCAGCTGGCATGAAAGGAGAGACACAGTTTGGGGTCAGCTCTTGCCTGGTTTTACATCGTGACCCCATGCAAACGGCTATTTCCTTCCACAGTTCCAATGTGACTTTCTGACCTACATTAAAACAAACAACACAACATCAGCAGCCAGAGTCAGGACATCCCTTTTGTCCCCTGTTTCACCCTGCATGAACTGCAGCTAGGCTTGGGAAACCCAGGAAGGCTCTGCTGTGTTCTGGCTGTTCATCCTGTTCTTCAAATAACCTGAGTGACGTGCACTCTGATCACTGACATGGAAAGTCACTTTTGCAACATAAGATAACCCAGTTCTGCACTTCCCTGCCTTTGTTTTCCCCAGGCTGGCTCCCTGCTTCTTGGATGAGGATTTGTGTCTTGGGTACACAACTCGCCTGACCAGATTCAACCTGTCTCAAAAGCGGTTGAAAAGATTCCGTGGCCTGACAGCCTGACGTGGGAGCCTTGACAGATTTGCTGCCTTGGGGGACGACAAACTGCCCCCTCAAAATGTACACATGCCCCCATCAAATAAATCTGTTCCTGAAAAAGCACTAACATCCAGGGAAAGTGTAGGAAAAAGAAAATCCTGAGATTTAAAGCTCATCTTCTTAGACTGTGACCTTTCAGCATGATCCTTTAATGCACATCTGCCCATAAGCTCAAACCAGCACCTCTAGCTATGGATCCTTTTCCTCTGTGTCCCTCAAAATATGGTTTTGTTTTTTTCTCACTTGATACCTATGAAAATCACATCTAACTGGTCTTCTGTCCTGAAGAAGATACAACATGAAATACAGTATTTGCAGGGATGGACTTTGAAAATGTCACCCCACTTTCTACTGAGAGCCAACCAAAGTTTTATTATTGTCCTCTTTTCAGCCATGGGGTCTGAAACACTTTCTGCAACTATCACCAGACTCCCATGCTCATCTCCCTCCAGAGTTCAGAGTTTAAATGAAGCACTCAGAAAATATAGATCCAAACACACAAGACATATTTGACAGTGGATAGAGGAGCAATAGAAATCCAATTTTAACAAACTGTTCTCTAGCTCAGAGAGTGAAATGCAGTCTGGTGAAGGTCAATTCTAAACCTGTGTGCATCATTTAATTCCTTCTTAGGCCTGGAGCTGTCACAGAGGCCATGCACTTTAGGAAATGTTTATCCTGATAGAAGATTCTGTGTTTTACAAGAACAAATAGCAGCTGCTGCATTTTTAACACATTCTCTAAACACGACCATAACCAGGGCAAGATGAGTGACACCCTGCTCCAGGCACTCCCTGAGTGGGCACCAGGTAAGATAAATCTGCACATTCCTTGGCTAATTCCTGCTCCTGCAGGAATCCAAGGATGTCTACAGATCCACAACACTCAAGAAGGAGCAGAGATGTGTAGGTCCAGAGACAGCCCCACAGAAGGATGAGACAGTGCCTCAATTCCAAAAATTGAAAATCTGACCATTTACTTCCATTACCGTCTTCAGCGTGAGCTGGTGATAGCAGAGACAGAACTGTGCTGCTTTCTGAAGGGCACCAACCGCTTTTCCTTCATTTTGATTACAAGGACATAGTTCCAACCATGACACATCTGCGCCAGAGCATCCACATCCATAAGAGGGAGTCAAGGTGCAACCAGGGGAGGTGCATCACAGCAGCAAAGAAGCCATCTCAACATGAATTCATTAATGTCAAAGAGGAATCTGCCCAACGATGCTACTAGAAAAGAAACTGGGACACATTCTCTCTCAGCCAGCAAACCTCCATCCCTGTAAACCCTGCCATGGGAGACATGGGAGCTCTCTCTCAACCAGTAGCACTGCCTTGTTCCACCAGCAGTTTTGCATCCCAAAGATGACCTTCACCATGATGCTGGAAACTGCTCAGGGTGCAAAATGGGACACAGATTGGGGACTGATTGCCACCTGCACTGGGCCATTTTAGGTGGTCCCACAGCTCTTTTCACTCAAAGGCAATCCTTCCAGCAAGCTTTGGACTAAGCCTGGCATAAATTAGAGCTCCCAAAGCCTCCTTAGTTTGACTTTTTTTCTGGAGGAGAGTGTGCAGGACAGTGTTTGTGCTGATGAAAAGCTTGGCATTGTGGCAGCAAGGTGCAGGAGATCCAAAACCCTGCTGCTGTTAATATTGGTGAGTCACCACTGCTGCCTGTGCCAAACATGCTTCCAAACAGAGCTGCAGTTTGCCCTTGGTTGTTTCACTGGGCAAAGGCACATCTGAAAAACTTTTTTTTTGTCTTTTTTTCTTTTTTTTTTCAGTCTTTCAGGATATTAACATAGCAGAGATTTTGGTCTGAATCTGCTTTCTGGCAAACATCAAAGAAGACTGTTGTATATTTGCATTTTATTAATGGTTTACAACTCAAATTTTTCTTCTCTTTTGTTCCTGCTGATCTCACAGAAAGCTATAAAAATATATAGAGACATCTGCCAAATAGATTTCTTGGAGGAAAGCAGGAAGGTGTGAATAATGGGTTCTGAAGTATGGATAATTAGCAGATCAAATAACCCCAAGGATTGGGGAATTTTTTCTTTCTCTGTAGATATTCAACATTCTTATATTGTTAAATAAATTATACATACTCTCCAGGTACACTTTTTCTTCTACAGAAAAAAATAGAGATGTCTACTGTGAGCTTATTTATTTATTTAAATGCTTCTGACTGTGAGAAATGACAGTTCTGGCTGCAGTTAGGAGTCCTATGGGCAGCTGCTGCACTTCCTGACTGTAGCACCTCTACCCTGATCTTTCCACTCCCACAAAAGGATCTTCTTCCATTTACAGTAACTTCAAGACTATAAGGTGCACCTTAAAGCTTAAAATTTTGATCAAAACCCAGAAGTGCGCCTTATAATCCGGTGTGCCTTATATATGGATAAAGTTCAGAAATTTGCCATCACCCGGCAGTTACCTGACACTGCGCTGCACCAAGAGCTGCGAGCATCGAGAGCAGCGCGAGCCACGAGCCTGCACCAGCTGCATCAGCCACGCGAGCAGCTCAGCGCCAGGAGCAGCTGCAGGGTGCTGGAGAATGGCAGGCAGGAGCGCCGGGGTCCACGGCACAGGGAGGGCGCCTGGAGCTGCATTTAAAGGCTGCGCCGATCCATGAAAAATGTTTGCAAATTGAGCACCTGTCAGTAAACCCCGCGATCACGCCATTCTGTTACTAATTCGTTACTTTGTTGCACATGGATCCTCGCTGGAAAAAAAAGTGCGTCTTATAGTCTGATGTGCCTTAGAGTCGTGAAATTACTGTAGTTCAGCCATGCTAAGCTACCGAAGTTTTCCAGTGTCAGCAGGATGGGCAGTGAGCAGCAGGTAGACAGCAAAAGGTGTGGAGCCATTTGTGTCTGCCTGCAACTCTCGCTTAGGTTTCCCAGTCATATTCCAGTGTTTTTTTCCTAAATACTGCCTTACTTCTCATCTGCTTGCTGCACTTTTTGTTATACCCCTAAATAAGGAACATACAAATCTCCAGACTCACACAATCAAAGAAATGTACTTCTCATCTGAAGCCATGTAAGGCCAGAACACAGGGAAGGATCACCAGCTGATGCATGCTCTGAAAGGTGTGTGCAGCTTTGCCCACACGTTTTGGAGATAAATGAATAGATAAAAGAATGGCTAAAATAAATGAATAGATTAAAAAATGGCTGCCCCACTGAGGTGTTCAGATGCTGATTTGTGTAGAATGTCAGGGACTGATCTTTTAAAAATGGGTAGGACTCTGTTTCAACTCAGGGGTTCACAGGAACAGGTTTTTCTCAGCATTTCTCTACTCAAAAAATAGAGGGCTCTGTAATCTCCTAAAGTCACAAGAAAAATGATGCAACTCTCACTTACAAATAAACCTGATAAACTGTTTCAAAGCCTGAGTTCTCAAATCTTATGGTTTTTTTCCCCTAATGAAACACTGTCATCTGAGAGGCAAAATAAAACTCTTCCCTTAGAGACAGTAATTCAATAGCAGGGACATTAATTAATTTCATCTCCACATCAATGCTCTGTTTTATTTAAACTCCCATACTGCAGCCACTGGGGTGCTGGAGCATCTGCAAAGCCTGCAAGAGCCCTGGGCTGGGGCCAGGGGGAAGTTTGGGGTAGGTGGCAGATGGCACACTAATGGAGACATGACAGGAGCAGCTCTCAGCCAGTCTGCCCGAGTGGCAGCAGTGGTTTTACCAGGAGTGAGGTGGGGCTGGGCCCAGGAAAAGCAGAATGAACTACAACAGCTCACACCTAGCCCAGGCAGTAGGGTGCCCATGGGCCTTTGGGAGCAATAATGAGATAATGCCCATTGAACACTCTGTAGGTGTTCAGACGCCCTAAACCAATCTGTTCTCATCTTTGTTGATCAAAGTTTGCCAGAGTCACTCACCATGGTGCTGAGGCCCTGGCACAGGGTGCCCACAGCAGCTGTGGCTGCCCCATCCCTGGAAGTGTCCAAGGCCAGGTTGGAGGGGGCTTGGAGTACCCTGGGGCAGTAGAAGTGTCAGGGAGATTGGAATGAGAGGAGCTTTAAGGTCCCTTCAAAACCCAAGCATTCTACAATTCTAAAGTTCATTATATGTGCGAATGATGGCAGTCTCCCTCCTTAGACATCTCCTCATTGGACTGCCAGGGTAAATTCAATAAATGCACCCAGCAGACATGGCACATCAAAACCAAATACCCAGAACTATAAAGGCTAGGCTTGACATGACCTAGAAGCTTGTTAAATCCTTAACTACAGCCTGCTGAGACCTGAAAAAATATAATTCAATGCCAAAGAAAGGGGTCATGAAGCACTGTCAGGAAGACTCACCATCAGTAGCCCCATTGAAAATCAAATTGATCTTTCCTTACCCCGTGCAATTAACCTATGTAAATACGTGCTAATGACCACTTCACTCCTAATTCCTTTCATTCACTTGTCAAGCCACATGAAGACATGAGCAAGCACTGTTGATGGCAAAGCCATCTCCTCTGAATTTCATAAGCAGGGAGATCTGCCCAAGTTTCTGATTCTCGAACTAGTCTTCCTGCCAGAACACATAAATGGTAAAGACAAGAATAAAGTTAAGCTTTTTTTTCTGTAGAAGAGGAATGGTACTCAATGCAGCAGAGCCCCACTGAAGCTGAGTTTTCTGAAGAGATAGGATTTATGTTGCCTGCTGTCTTCAAGATCTCAAAACCCTCTAGAGCTTACTGCAGTGTCAGGTGTGGAGTAGTCCTCTGCCTCAGCCTGTTAATCAGTAAAATAGCAGCAGCCTCATAACTATAATTACAACTATTGTGGTAGATGCTCCTCTCCTGAGAACGGCTGGGTGCAGGCTCAGCAACACAAACCCCAAATCTCAGAGTCCTTTTCCATTAGAAAGCAACCTTCATCACTCCACTGCATCCATACAGATGGTAAACAACTTCTGGAGGATGGCAACATGCACAGGATCTCTGCAGAGCCCTGCAGAACCTCTGCAGCCCTACAAACACCTCCCAGCACAGCCCTGCTCCCCAGCACCACAAGCTGGAGCAGCTTTATGTTCTGGCAATAATTCTCTCCAGCAGCTCAGCACGTCTGGCAAAGCCCAAGGCTACAGCCACCGGTTTTATGAGAGCAATAAGCCGAGTTTATTTCCACACCACAGCCATAAACATTTCCAGAATCCCAGCCACGTACGCAGGGCACCTGAGACACCAGCAGCTGTCTCCAGCTCCACTTGACCCCCTGAAAAAGGAGGCACAGAAAATGCTATCCCAGCAGGCATTAATGCAGGTTAATTAAACCTAAACTGCTCAGCAGGGGCATGGTGAATTGAGAAGCCGTGCTTCTGCAGGCTGCCCAGTGCACCGGTCCCACCGTGGCATCATCATTAATGGTTTTCACACAAGCCTCAGGGCTCATTTGCTTGACAAGAGCAAAGCAGTAATTTTACTGTTGAACACTTGCAAAAATGATGCCCTGACTGTTATCAAAAGTGACAGGCAAGTTATGTGAGCAGTTAAGTGAAGGTTACTTTTTAGGGCCGAACCTCTGAATAGATCAGACGTCAATTAGTTCATGCATGGAAGGAGAAGGGGAAAGAAAACAAAGAGAAAAAGGAGGAAGGGGGAATACAAAAGAAAATAATAGAAATAGCAGGGAAGAGATGGACTTAAATAGATTCCCTGAATCAGTGCTCTGAGGGATGGAAGTGGGAGAGCTTTCTGCAGGGCAGATGGCTGAACTCCCCAGATCTGTGACCATGGCAATCCCAGATCTGTGATCATGGCAGTCCCCAGGGATCTGTGACCACAGCAGCACCCAGGGAGCTCTGACCATGGCAGTCCCAGATCTGTGACCATGGCAGTCCCAGAGCTGTGACCATTGCAATCCCCAGGGAGCTGTGACCATGGCAGTGCCCAGAGCTGTGACCATAGCAGTGCCCAGGGAGCTGGGACCATGGCAATTCCAGAGCTGTGACCATGGCAGTGCCCAGTTCTGTGACCATGGCAGTGCCCAGAGCTGTGACCATGGCAGTCCCCAGGGATCTGTGACCATAGCAGTGCCCAGGGAGCTGGGACCATGGCAGTCCCACGGCTGTGACCATGGCAGTCCCAGTTCTGTGACCATTCCAGTCCCCAGGAATCTGTGACCATGGCAGTCCCTGGCAGTGCTGCCATGTGGGCAATGCAGCTGGACAGGGGCAGGGGCTGAGCTTTCAGCACACCCAGGAGAAGCAGCCTTTGACCCATGAGCTTTGGAGACTTTGGCTTTCCTCAAGCCAAAACCTCACTAGAAAACTTTCAAGATCCAACAATTTGCTTCTTTTATGCTACAGACACTTGAAGAGAAACAAAATCATCCACAGAGTGGGCACCATTCCAGTTCCATATTTTTAGCAAAAAAGATGAGCCTTTGACACCCAAGAAAGTTCTTAAAGAAAAAATTTTCAGTTTTGACAAGTCCCTAATGGAAAGAAGTAATTAGTGAAGTTATATGTCCCATTTGATTGGCTCTAAATAAAAAAGGGTTTTCTCCTTAAAATGACTTTTCAAAATGTTAATCATACCAGCCTACAAAAGCCAAAAGCTCCAAAAAATACAGAGTAAAAATCTGCAATGAAAATGAAGCCCTTGCTTAAAAATAATTATGTTTTTATTTTCTCATACTCAAAACCAATTTGAAACACAAAAAAGTGGGTGGAGTCACTCCCCCACATCCTATCCATCCTGCTTCACCTGATGGGAAACGTGAGGAAAAGGAAGAAAATGGAACTCACAGCCTGCAAGCTGACTCATGAACAAGGTTTGGAGGAGCCACCTGGCTCAGACAGAGTCTCCCATGACCTGCAGGGTGGGCAGAGAGGTCTTGTCCCTTCCCAGGTGTGTGACATGGAGGGGTTTGGCTGCTAAAAACTGTTACTGCTGCAGCTGCTTGCTGGGGAGACTTGCTCTGTTGGGTTTCTGTAAGATGGTGCAGCACAAACCCCGTGATTCTCTGAATTTTGTGGAGACTGAGATTGATGGAAGGAGGGTGAGGAATAGGATTCAAACCTGCAAGAATTGAGCCCATAGACAACATTTGAATCCAAAGGTATAACTAGAGATTCTCTTGGAGTTAATGGTTTTAAAACCCAATAGTTTGGGTTACAGCTTTAAAAACACTCTCTTTTATTAAAAATAGTAGAAATTTAAACAGGCTGCCACTCCCCTGCCTCCCTCACAGAGCAGCTGCCAACTGTGCAGGACATTTGGTCTCAGCTAAGCTCACCCAGGTGGGGTGACAGCTGTCAGGGTCGCCCAGGGACACCAGCACCAAGCCCAGGTCCTGCAGCCCCGTGCCAGGCACAGCCCTGAGCTGTGTCCTGCCAGGCTGCATGCTCTGGGATGCACTGACACAGCTCACTGGAACAGAGATTAAAGCACACCACTGTTTATTCCAGATAAATTCAGTTCTGGATCTGTCACCCTTCACAGGACCATAAATATTTCTAGAGCTGGACTAAGGCTGGGTGAGTCTCTTGGGTTGGGGGTGGAAATATTGCAAATGGGAGTTTATTTGTCTGAATTCCCACTCTCCCCAGCCCTTCTCTGGACACCACCTCCCACCTTCCTGACCTTTTTCTCCCAGTGGGTTTTGCCCACTGGTTTGCACCTGGAGCACTGGCTTGGTTGGTATAAGCAAACTGGAGGCAGGCAAGGAATGAAGCTTACAGAGAGCTCCTGTTGGTTTTCTGATCACATCCTGGGCTGGCTGTCAGGCTCCAAAGGCAACAGGATTTATTGCACTGAAACGCAGCAGCATCAGCAGCCGCCCGTGAGGAGCCTACTGAGCTTCATGCACAGGAATAAAAATTTCAGGGCCGCTTGGAGATATGAAATATTTCTTAATTACTTTCTGTTCCAGCACAGCTTGAGGATTTTGCTGCTGCTGCTGTTGTTCTCAGAGCTTGTTTGGTAGTTTTGCCCTTTTTTTTTTCTTTTTTTTTTTTTTTTT
>VRYO01001726.1:3344334-3464249 GCA_009812075.1 Sialia sialis | reverse complement strand
TCTGCAGAGAGGTGCATCACTGTAATGCTTCAAAGGAGGCTGAACAGGCTCCTGCACTGCTTCCCCTCCAGCCCTGCCAGATCATGCACTGCACTAACTGCTGCTCAGTGAGATCTGTCCCTTGGACTGTGATTCCTAAGGCACAATTTTCCTGATCATCCTTGAAACAAGCCTTGCTTGGCTCCTGTTCTTCCTGCCTAATGTCTGCCCCTCAAACAAAAACGTGATGCTTTTCACTGTCAAGGCCAGCTCCTGAGACACAAAAGGTTTGACAGGTGCTAAATTAAATTTGTTTCTGGGCTGTTGTTCACTGGGTCCTGGGAGAGAAAACGGGGAAGTCCCCAGGGAAATGAGAAAACTGAGACACTGAAGGCTGTTCCTCCTTCCATCCCACATCCTCAGATTTTGGTTGAATACATGAAGCCCTTGCAGCCAGGCTTGTGACAGCACAACGAAACTGCCAGGGCTCAGGGAGCTGCACCCTGGTCACAGCTTTCCTCTCCCAAAAACATTGTGGAAAGCTCCTCTTTGACAGTGACCTCTGGTCAGTAAATACCCCACAGCTGAACTGCCCAGGGGAATGGATGGTTCTCTTTTAGGGGATTTGGGTAGAGGGTGCAGATGCCAGGGCTGTAATACTGACTTGGAGCCTCCCCTGCATCCCCAGAGGCCAGGCAAGGAGAAGCTACAGCAATGTGCTCCTATCCCCAGTTCAAGCCCTCCCAGAAATTCCCTGGGCAGATTCTGGATTGTGCCTTACACCAGGCAAGCACAAGACCCAGAAACAAAGCTAAAAGACTCCAAATCCCCTCATTCTGTGTAGGTGAAGAATAAAAGAATGACTCTTCATCACATCTACACATCCCTTTTCCTTCTACTTTTCACTGAGAGCAAGGCAGCATTGTCAGTTCAGAAGTTGTTCCCCCTCCCTTCCCATACCACTGTGAGTTTATCAATTCTCAACCAGGAGGTGTTGGTTCTGCACGTTGTAAAAAGTGAAGCCCTGGACACGACCTTAGAGCACTCAGCCTCCCCACCAGAGGAGTGGCACAAGCAGGACTTGCTTCTCTGTCACCAGATTTGCTCAGGTTTCTGTTCCTAAAAATGACATTTTTCTTCCAGCACAGCAGGTTGGGGAGGACAGCAGGGGCAGCAGCTGGACAGAAAAGAGAGTGACAGTTTTGCCAGGACAGCCCAATGACCATGGCAGGACATGTTTTTTAATCTTTTCTAGGTTAAACACAGGCATTTGTGTCTTGTTATATTACATTATATAATATGATTTGCTGATATAGTTTGATAGGTTGAATCCAAGAACACCATGACTCATGTAGGAAATTGGAAGCCTCCTTGTCTCCAGAATAGTGTTTCCAGAAGCTGGAGTGAATCAAATTGATTGTATTTATTCAGTTATTTTTGCTGTTTAGCAAATAACTATTGAATTAGTTATTTTCTAAACTCTGCAAGGAAAACCTCCACAGATTTGAATGGGGCAGGGAAGCTAAAGCCTTGGGTGCAACAGATTTTCAAAAATCAGATATTTTTAGAAAATGCTGCAAATAAATTGAACAAGTGGAGCAGGGAATGTCACCATAGGTGGTGTCAGGCCCAGGGCTGCAATCTCTGTCTCCAATTCTGGCTTTAGAGAAAGGCAGATTTCCCTGCAAAGCAGCCTGGCTGCCAAGGAATTCCTTGCTTTGGGAGCTGAATGCTTTTGACAAAAAGCCTGAGCTTTTCTGAAACACTCCTCTCTAGCAGCTGGCCATGCCGGTCTGCCCAGACATGAAGATCCACTTCACAACAGCATTGTAAATCTTAATTAAGATCTGTAAACGATAGATAAAAGGGATTATATGAGTACACAAGTATCACTATCAGGTAGAGCCCCTGAGAACTAGCATTTTGATGCTGCACCATGCACAGTGGCATTGAGAAATGTATGAATGTCACAGCATTATTGATTCTGTAGCTACTAAAAAGCTCCAGGATCCCTGGCAATAAAAACACGATAATGAGGAGTAGCCAGGATAGCACTATTTCTGCAAACAGTATTTGCATTCCCTGGGACTGGAGCATAAGCTGTATTTATCAATAGAGAGGTGAGGGCTGTTTTGAATGCAAAGGATTAGCCAAGTTCATTTTGCAGAAAATGTGGTGGCTGTGGTTCACTTTTTCAGCATTGGCTGCAAGGTATCAGCAACAAAAGAGCAACTCACCCAAAAGCAAATGCTGCAAAACAGTACCAAGAGATACCAGAAGGGAATATATCTACTGTTTGGTTTGGGAGATTTCTATTTTTTTTTTCTTAGGTAAAGCCAAAAATTCAATAGCTAAAAATACTAAAACCTTGTTTTAATTACACTCAGAATGTGCAGGAGCACAACCTCATTAGAAGGTGAAAGGAAAGCAGCATGTTGCATTGCCCTAACGAGTGGCTACCATTTAATGAAAAAGATAAAGTATTACTTTATGGAAGCCCACAGCATCGGAGATTTCTCTAGAGAGGGCAATATAATGTAATTAAGGCCAAGTGCAGTGATGAAAAGAGCTACCTCAGTGATGTATGCTGTCTGATCCTACCCCCCCAAAGCTGTGTAAATGAGGACACAGCTCTAACAGGCTGCTTCCCATGATTTACCGGAGCAGCATATTTCCAAAAGCAGAAAGAAAAAGACAGTTTGTAAACACCAATCACTCTCCCACTGAGAGAAAAGGGAAAGATGCTGCTGTGCTTTAACAGAGGCTATGTGAAACAAATGGCTGCTTTGCCTCTGCAGGTCATTAGCATAGGTACAGCCATAAATTTTGTTGTTCCCTGCTGTGGTACAGCAGAAATCCTGCTGAAGCTGCCCTTTGAGCTTACAGAAGCCTGGACAAAAGGCATCCTCACTTTCCACCTCTGTGCTTGGTGGCACACAGGTTGGAGCTGCATCCTCCGCTTCTCCTGCCTGAGGTCCCACATTTTCAGCCCCAATGGGATTTTCAGGCTTTGATGGAGATGGGGCAGTTTGCTCTGATATCACAAAGCCTGCTGTTTTGTTGGGGTTTTTTATTATTCCTCTCATTAAATGAGTTTTTCTCTCTTAATTTATCTCTTTTCCCAGTGAATCTCCTGGCTGACGCACATGTTCCACATGGAAGGAAATAAAAGAAAACTTTCCTTTGGTAGCATTGTGCAGGCAGAGAACTTTTGTATTGGAAAGAAAAGGAAAGGGAGGAAGCAAATTCTTCAAACATTGCTTGCTTGGAAAAGCTTACAAATCCTGCTGGCAGAAAGTTTATAGTCCTCTGCAGAGATCTCAACTGGGTGATTTTTTCCTGTCTCTCAGACAAGAAATACCATGCACATTCTCTTAAATTACTTGGTAACTACGGAAAATATGCTTGGCAAATACGCTGTCACTTCTCAACACAGTAATTACATATTCTGCATCCAGGTACTAATTATATTGCCTCTCCATTAGTCAGTGATTACACTTCAAAGTAATTACACTTGGGTACTCTGGGTGATAAAGTAGCAACAGTCCTGTGTCCATTCCAGGGGGAATAAACATATTTCCCAAACAGTTTATACCAAAAACAGATCCAGAGATCTCCCAAGGAGTGGGAATGTGAGAAAGGGAATGTGTCCTTCCTCCCAGGGCAGTGGTGGGCTGCTGGTCTTCCTCAACTGATCAGCACTTGAAGATCTCTGAGAGCAAGACATTCATTTAATGTCAAAAAGGGGCAAAAGTCACCAGGGCAAAATGCATGCTAAGGAGCCAGGAGGCTTTGAAGACATAAAAGCAGTGATGTGGTGGCTCCAGAGCAGCAGGGGACAAGTGCTCAGTGTGGCAGCACAGACAGCAGCCAGCACAGCCCCACGCTGCAGCTCTCCCACAGAAGCAGCCAAGCCCCGAGTGCAGTTTCACTGAAGCAGTTTCACTGCCCCAGAACTCTCCAAAGCAGTTTGTGCCATGTGGCTGAGCCCCATGCACTCCCCGGGGTGGCTGATGGCAGCAGCAGCACACAGATGTGTACAGCTGTGTCCCCAGACTCCAAACCCACCCTCTGCAGTCCCTGGGCACAGGAATACCAGGCTCAAAGTGCTCCCACCTGCAAAGCCACAGCTCATTGTGCTCCTGGGATCCAGGAACCAAACCACACTGCTTCACTTGCTCTGCAAGCAATTCCTTCCAATGTGCTCATAAATCAGTCAGAGAAGGGAGGACAGGATTTTCTAAAACAAAGACTAATGTCACCTGCAGCTGCTGCCTGCATTTCCCACCCCTCCTGAAGCTCATTCCTGACCATAAACATCATTCCCATTCTCTCTGCATCCCAGAAGGACACTTTTAAATGGCAGCAAGTGTTAGAGATTCACTTCTGCCAGCTTTTTCAGATCAGTCCTGAAAGCTCAGAAGCAACCTGGGCAGGATTTTAAGAGCTCAGAATTCTGACACTGTCCCTTAACAATGCTTAAGAGGATGTTAATAGGTTAACATGTTAAATATTGTCTCTTTCTTGCTGAACCAGATGAGAAATATTTCAATTACAGTGTTCCCATGGAAGATCCCTACTCACTGGAGTTATTGTGAGCCAGGCCACAATCATCTCACAACTGCCTGCTCTGGGCCAAGACCACAGCTCCTCTGAGTTTTTGCTTTGTGGTTGCACTGGACACAGGACAGGAGACCCTCTGGGAGATCATGATGCTATTAACAAATCATCTCCAAGCTTCTCCCACCCAATCGTAGAACAAGGCTTGTCTCCCAGCCCATGGTACCACCTGAGTTCTTGTTTTTCCCTAATTGCTCACAGGTCTTACCTACAGTTTTCTGAAGCAGATGTGAATTTTCCACTGATTTCAGCATATACAGGGTCTGATCCCTAGAGTAATTTCTGGCTAAATAAGGTACTCAAGGAAATCACCGTGACAGTTCATTAATAAATTTCATGATTAGTTTATTGCATATTGTTGAGGGAGAAGGGTTAGAAGAGAGAAACTGCATACTGCCTGAAAAAAAATGCATTTCCCCATTAAAAGAACCCTTCCCCCAAGTGCATCATAATTATCAATGAAAAGTGGTCCAGTGTGTGCTTCTGAGAAGCAAAATTATTTGCTACTCCGCAGAAAAACACAGTTCCTGGGCTTATATTTCTGCACCTGATCATAGCTTTAGTCACCTGGTTTTACCATGCCTGTAGGATGTGCTCCAGCAAACCTGTGGCAAAAAACAAAAAACAGTCAGCAAAAACCAGTCCCACACCTCAGCAGTTTCATCCTTCCCCCTTTACACCAGTGGAAGGCAATAATCCTCATGGGTAATGGCACTAGGAAGATAAATTATCAGGATTATCAGGCCAGTTCAGACCTCCTGACCTTCCTTGCTCAAGTGGCAGCACCTTGTTTGTCTGCCCTCTCCTCAGATTTCTATCTGCTTCTGTAGCTGGAGTGAGATTATGTTTGACCTATCAAGGGAAGTTGCCAAAGGCAAAATATAATCCTAGAATTCTAGAATTTATAGAGGAAGTTCTCCATTAGGAACTTTGAAAGGAGACAATCCTCAGCCAGATGTGT
Organism: Sialia sialis; assembly: GCA_009812075.1. Lineage (NCBI taxonomy): Eukaryota > Metazoa > Chordata > Aves > Passeriformes > Turdidae > Sialia > Sialia sialis. The sequence continues at coordinate 3,458,689 of VRYO01001726.1, read as the reverse complement.
TTCAGGCTGGAATTCCCCTTAAGAGAAAACAATAAAAGGAACACAATCCTGTCAGTCAAGATGCAGAGACACTCTCACCAGGACTTAATTACGAATATTCTCCTTCTGCTTTGCTGGCCACATCAAATACAGGAAAACTTCTGACTTTCTTCTTTGGCAAGACCTGGAGAGACTTGGCTGGCTGACCCTGAGCAGCAGCTCCTGTGCTGTGCATCCCAAACTGTGCCGTGAGGAATGGTGGATCCTGACCTCTCCTGCTCTTGGGCTGGCCTCAGCCAAGTGTTGAGAAGCCTCAACACTTGCAAAAATGATCAGAGATGAGCAGAGACCACATTTTAACCTACTTCAGATCTTCCCACAACCATCTCAGCCGTTCCAGCAAAGAGAATTCCAGACTTGTCCTTACAAAATAATTCTCTCTTTGTGTGCCCATCAGCAAGCAGGTGACATTGCTTAAGCCTCTTGCCACAGGGAAGCTGTAATCCCTGGCTCCTGTCAAACCTGAAAGCCCCTGGTCAGGTCCTCTTTAGCAAGCAGAACTGAACTGGAAGGATCCAGCCCGTGCAGCTGCTAAATGGATGGCAAGAGGCTGCGTGCCTGGAACACGCAGTTTCACCCCCAGTGTCAAACACATTCAGCCCTATTAACATTTTATCTGCGTGCCAGAGCAAGAGCAGGAGACTTGGCAACCAGTCAAGAATAATCTTTTCTGGCACACAGAACCCTGCTGCAACAACTCCCATGGACTTAGGAACAGCTTTGGCAGGAAGAGACTGAAGATGGAGATGTGGAAGAAAGAGGAGGAGGAGGGAGCAGGCAGCCCCAGGATGGGGAGTGTGAGGGTATGAAATTAAAAGATTTTTATGTGCATGATGACAGGCCTAAATTGTTCATTGCCAGAGGATGGGGAGGTTGTTTCCTTCAGACACTGCCTTAGCAAAGTCTATCTGCTGTTTCCTTTGTGTCTCTGAAAACAGAAGGAATTAGCTCTTATCTGCGCTAGATGCCTGATCACTGGCCAGTGTTCACAGGGCACTGTGAGAGAAAAAACCTTCTCCCAGCTAAACATCCCCCATCCACTGACTGTGGATGAGACAATATAAATGCCATGGATGAGAGCTGATGACATGCTCTGTGTTGGACAAACCCAGCAGTGGAAGGGTGGGGTTGTTCACACTTCATCCTGAGATTTGGCATGGCTTGGTCAAAGGAATCTGAAGGAAAAATGCCCCCTATCTTACTTACTTTCAACTGAATGTCCACAGAACTTATTCTTGGGAATTCACCCTAGTCTGAGCAACAGAGGGTGCAAGGGATCAAATTTGGGAAACATCAGGAGTGAAAACAGGTTCCTCACACTAGCTGAGGAGAAGAGATTCAATTCCTCCATGGCCAGATGAGCAGGTTAAACATAACAAGCACCCAGACATGCAGGCTTCTCTAGGACCCATCTTCAGAAACTCACTCCAGGGTCTCTTACATATCCAAATGTGAAATTAAAATAGAATATATACAATGAATGGTCTCCTGATACAGTCAAATGCCCTAGCACCAAAGTGAGATTAGTTAGTAAAATTTCTATTCACATTAATTAATTGGAACACCTAGAGTTTTAAAAAATAGCTCTGCAATTCCTCTGCTTAAATAGCTTACAGTATTAGCAGCTAAGGCAAAAGGGAGGGATGAAGAACCTACAGATTAAAAGCTATATTTTAATGAGATAGCAGTCTGAATGTGACAGAATTCATCAGGAATGGGGGCAAAGAACACCCAAATTAGAGTAGGAAAAGCACACTACAAAGCCAAAGTGAGTCAAACCATCATTGTCAGGCTCACAGACTGCCAGCACAATGGCTGGGTTTGTCAGGCAGGGGGACAGCAGCAGTGTGATGACAGGAGGGCAGTACCTGCCACCAGCCCCGTGACTCCCTGCATTCATTACTGCAGTGAACATCACACAAGGAAGTTGAAATAGAAGCCAAAATGTAGAAGGAGAAGTGGAAAAACAAAAGGGAGCTTGGGAGAGGATCCTGATGAGGAGAAAGAGGCCCATAAAGCAAGGACAGCTGGAAGTCAAAGCAGAAGTTTCCTACTGGAAATGAACCCTCATTTTTCCTGATTTCCTAACAAAACAGCAGTCCTACAGTCATGTTCCATGTGTGCGGGTCTTTGGATACAATACAGGTTGTGATAAAAATTATCTGTTCTATCACCATCTGTTGAGGGTGGGGCAGTGATCCTGATCTCTGTGGGAGATATTCTGCTAATGGGCCATCCATTGAAACCAGGTGGGGCAGTGTTCTTTATCTTTTCACAACCCATCCTTCCTCCAGGAAATATCTCTTCTGCTAATGGCCATTGAATCCCACTGTGGGACTGATAAAATTACTGCATCCCATTGGAAGTTGCTCCAGCGAGGGAGAAGAGCCAAGCATTTCTTACCAAGATAAAAACAGAGATTTTGGGACACTAAGGGAGCCCTTTTCCCACTGGATTCCAGAGGAAAACCAGACTTCTCCACATCATCACTGGACCTTCAGAGGGAAACTGCACTTTCTACAGGAGCACTGCTCCAACTGAAGCACATCTGTCACTGCAGGAGGACTGCAGCCCCATTTAATCAGACTGCTACCAACACCCTGACTGACTGACAGAGTGTCAGGTTGTGTTCTGACTTTGTCAGTGTTTGTTCTTTGTAGTATTGTATTTCTATTTTAATTTTCATAGTAAAGAACTGTTATTCCTAATTCCCATATCTTTGCCTGAGAGCCCCTTGATTTCAAAATTATAACAATTTGGAGGGAGAGGGGTTTACATTCTCCATTTCAAGGAGAGGCTCCTGCCTTTCTTAGCAGACATTTATCCACCAAACTAGGACACTGTGTCTGCTCTGCCCATTCCCCCATTATTACATGGGGGCTCCGTCTTGAGGGCATCCCACATGTTTCACAAAAGCAGGAAGGCAGGGATATGCTTGGACTAGCTGGGCTGAGCATGGAGCCCTCAGAAATTCCTTGTTAGCCTTCAGAGAAGCCACAAACAATGTTTGACTCTCATGTTTGGTTGCTTGTGGAAAAACATTTCTTTGCTCTGATTTCTGTGCTGTGTCCCTGTGGCCTCATGCAGGGTTTAAGAGACTGAGCTAATCTGCACCCTGAGGATCCTCAACAGCATGAGGAGTCAGAGCACACTGCTGCCAGAGGACTTGCCAAGCCATGGAAATGTTACCATGTGAAGTTGAGGAAATTACCAGGTTATCCCAAATGAATCTTTCCTGGTGAATTAATAGTGTTTCAGCATAAGGGAAGCAGAAAATATCTGTCTTCAATTTTTTTTTCTCTCTGATTTATTAACAGCATGGAAACATAACATGGCATACCACTACAGTCAACTCCCAAATCCCCATTCTTCTTATAAATCAGGGAAATTACAATTTTTTTCTAACCAAACAAGGCATCAGAATCAGTTCCAGCATGTGAATATGTGCCCTAGAGATCTCAACACCTTCAGAGCAATGCAAGTACACACAGCCCCTAAATTACCTCTGATAGCATACAAGGGAGCAGAGGAACAGATTCCACAAATCTGAATCCTCCTTTCAACACAGCTAACCCACACTAAAACCTGTAAAATAAGTTCATGAGGGAAAAAAAAGAACATAGTTCCTTACTCCATCCCTAAAAATCCTGCTTGCAAAATGAACATCTTTATCCCTTGCCTGTTGTGCTTATCTCCTGTCTTGCAGCCCAGCCAGCTTCTGAGCTCTGTGCTTTGGCATCCAGGTCCCAGATCAGTGAGGCTCAGGTGAGAGCATCTTTGGAAACACGGGCCTGGCTTGCAGTGCTCTCCCCTCAGTAACTCCCTGTCTGCTTCTCCAGCTAGCTTTCTGTGCTAATTTATTGTCCTTATCAGTTCTTTAATATGCAACTTTGTCCCATCCAGCAATTTCCCTGTCTAGGCTGACTTGTGGAGAAGGTCTGGAATACCAGCAAAAAGACAAGAAGCTCCAAAAAGGAGGAAGATAGCAAGGCGCCAAATGCAGTTGGCCTGAAGCTTTTTTTCATACCTTACTTATGTGTAATGAATCTGCATCATCCCACTGCATTTGCAGGCTTGTAAAGATCCAGTTCAGAGTTTCCCTTTTATTCACACTGATGATAATATGACTAATTGTAGTCTTCTTGCCCACTGAAAATTGAATGAAGGAGGAAATCTGCATACTGACTGAACATGCTGCCAGGGAGAATAATAAATGAAAATCAAAGGCCCAGCTCCCAGATGACTGCATGCAAAGGAATCTGTTTGCATGAGAATTCACACTTTCAATCACCACTGGAAGTCTGCAGTGGATAGCATTTTTCTGGTGAAAATGATACAAGCATTTGATCATCCTCAGAAGAAAATCTGTGATGTTCAAGAGTGCACAAAATCTCTCCCTCCTCAGAGCGCCCAGGCAGCAAAGCCAAGGCTTTGGATGCATGAATTCCACATGCAGCATCCCTTGATACCAGCTTGATTTATGTGATGACTCCCTGAAAAGGAGATAATTATGTAGATTGGGATTGTTTATTTACACAGCCCTGTCACATTTGGAATGGAGCTGGAGCCCCCAATCTGCTCAAATTTCCTGGCACAGCTGAAGTAGAGGTCCCTGTCGGAACGGATCGGGCGCGCGCCTGTCGTGCCACCTCTCTCTGGAAGTGAAAGGACATTACTGAGGCATGAATCACCCAAACTGGGCAGTATGTGTTCCAGAAGGCTGCTCAGCTCCCAGCCATGCTGCACTGCTGCCGTTAGTCGTGGCAGTTTTATGGGAGTGCAGCTCCTTCAGCAGCAGCAGGGCCATGCTGGAGGGGGATCATGCCAGCCCATGGAGCCTGACAGCAGACTGGTGTTTGCCTGGCATCCCAAGAGAAATGCAGAAGAAAGTAATAGCACAGCTCAGATGAGGTTTCACAATGAAAAAACATCAATGTCACCTCCTAAAGTGACACAACCAAACGCTGGTGCTGTATTTTTCCATCTAGACTTGTTTCTCAAGTGCTTATCAAGAGGGCACATTAATACCCCTCCCACAAATCCTCCAGAGCTACCTGATGGAATGATCCACGCCTTTCCATGGGGTGGTCCAGAGGTGAACAGGACACTTCACTTTGTGACTCTGTATGATTTCCCCATAACACTGTTGCACCAGTGGTACCAACTTCCCTGCTTCTGAAGAGTGAGGGAGACAAGTGGAGGTGAAAGTCCTCATACAACAAAATTCAATGATTTTTAAAGACATCTTTAATGGGAAAGGTGTTCTATAGTGAGAATTGGGTCCCCTTTACACCCTCATCCTGGGCATGCTGGGCAGAGCAGCTGCCAGGCTGTTGTGGTTTGTGCTGCTCACAACCAGCTTTTTGTGGGTTTGACATTCAGGTTTCTTGGATTGCACACTGGCCTGGATGTTCTCTTCCACTCTTCTGTTCATTATGGTAGAAGAACCCTCTTTAACTCTTTAGATCAGCTCTCTCTCCTTCTTGCATCACGGGAGCAGAGCCAAGGGGGCAGAGCTGAGGCTACAGGCTGAACTTACATATTGAGTACAAGTCACATGAGTCAGTAAATCATTGTCTCTGCAGGGGGCCCTGCACCTGCCAGAGAGGAATAATTAAGTGATCAAGTGTCCAGAGAGCTACAGAGGCAGAGGACGCTGGACATATTTGAGGTGGTGTAGCAGCCTTCTTCACAAAGCATCTGACTGTTACACTCATTAGCTTTGCTTCCCTCCCATCAGCCCTACAACCGAGGGAAGCAAAAGGGTCAAATGCAGAGCAAGAGCAAGGCAGAAGCACAAGACTCCCAACAGGGAAGAGGTGTTGATCTCACACACAACCTGCCTGCAGGACAACTTCACCTTGGGAGCTGGGCTCTGCATCTGCACCTGACACTGCCTTCCCATGCCCTGGGGTGCTCACTGCCCCTGGGCACACTTCCAGCCTGTTACTAATTTGGACCTGTCTCTCCAGTTCACTCATTTGCTGTGAGGTGAGATTAAAAAAACACAGAACAAAAAAAAAATCTAGAAGGGAATACCTTTTTACTTGGTGCTGGCCAATGCTCAATCAGGAATGGGACATCATTTGAATTTACATCTTCCTGGAACAGGAAGAATTCCCTGTTCTCTTCCCAGGTAGAACCATGGGTAGGAAGGGAAGGGTCACACTTTCTAATAGCTGAGGGTGTTCCTTTGGGTTTAAGGCCAGCATCAGGGTTATAATGAGGGTCAGAAGAATGGCCAGTGCTGGTGGCCACACGTGAAGGACAGGCTTCCATCCACCTGAGAAAGCAGTAGCTCCCTGGCACACTTCCAGTCATACTCCTTTCCCCCCAAGGGATTCCTGTCAGCTCCATGAAATCCTCATCACGAGGGATTTTGAGCATCCTGTTGTGACAAGATCACTTTGAGAGCTGTGTGCCCAGCACCAGCAGTGCTCCAGGTCAGGGCTGGCTCTGCCTCCTGCCTCGCTCCATCCTCCCTGGCTGCACAAACATTTCAGCCACCCTTGGAAATAACAATGCCAACTCTCCTGGGAGTAGATGGGGCAAAACCACTCTGCTGCAAAATCTACGTTTAAAACTTCCCTGAAGAAGGAAGTGCATAATTTATGATGGCTCCTGGCAGACCCAGAGAATGATTTTTGGTGAATGGAAGAAAAAGGTCATTTATTTCTCTACTGTTGTAATATTTTAATTCAGTATTTATCGCCTCAAAAAGTATTGTTTAGAAATTTGTGATGCGTTTCAATTCAACATTATATAAATATATTTGGGGTTATTTTGGAACGAGAGGACAGGAGCATTAATAAAAATTATAACTGCTTTCAGAGACCTAAAATAAAATGTATCCTTTCATTCTGGGTGAAAAAAAATATTTCAGATAGAGCAAACAGAGTATTTCTGAAGGGGTTCAACCATCACCTCCAAAAACATTTTGTTAATTTTTCAGCATAAGATTCTCCTTTATATTTCTCACTCAAAGCAAAACATCTGTCCATCCTTTCCTTCCTTGTTAGATAGTGTCTTATCTTCCCCTTTCCATAAATGCTTAATTGAAAGAGGCATGAATTTGTTGGTAGTGCAGCAGTTTGGAGAACAAGAAAAGCTTTGAAACACTGATGCAGAAACAAGCCTGCAGGAAGACTTTCTGAGCTGATACCACCTCAGGATGGTGGAAAAATAGTGAACGTGCAATTAAAACAACAAAAAAAAGAGGCATAAAATAAAGAAATACATAAATAGCAAGATTAAGAAATCAGAAAAAAAAAACCCCAAACTGTGCAAGAGCTTTAAAAATTCAAACATTCCAACTATATGCTTGGACCCAAGGGGATGTTCTAAGAAGAAATGCATCTGAATGAGACATTCAGAATGTCCCCATGAGAGCAATTCCACATTGCAGAACATTTTGTATCCTTTTGCCAGAATGCTGATTTGTATGTGACCTGTACACTGAGCAGCAAAACTTTCACACCACCTTTCATTTTATCCCAAGACAGGAATGGCAAGCTTGAATTGTTAGCTATATTGTCAACATATTTTTAATAAAATATTGCTGGCCTCATGACTCTACATCATCACAGTTCCATTAGCTTAAGCCACTTGTAATAAACTAATATGCATAATGATTTCCTGCTGCTAGCAGCTAAAGAAATAAAAAGCAGTCTTTCTTTCTTTCTTTCTTTCTTTCTTTCTTTCTTTCTTTCTTTCTTTCTTTCTTTCTTTCTTTCTTTCTTTCTTTCTTTCTTTCTTTCTTTCTTTCTTTCTTTCTTTCTTTCTTTCTTTCTTTCTTTCTTTCTTTCTTTCTTTCTTTCTTTCTTTCTTTCTTTCTTTCTTTCCCTCTCTAAATGACAGATAAACAGGAAGATATCCACCCATCCACCCTGGAATTTCCACAGCTGATCAAAGCAGGTTTCACCATAAGTTGGTAGATGGGTACTGCATTCAGGACATAACTGTGCTTGTGCTTGTGCAAATGGAAACTCCTGCACTGATCTGGTCTGGAAATTGGTTTTGTTGAGGGCTTCTTTCCTCCACACTGAGAATGTTGTCCTGAGCCCAGAGGACAGACATAAAGGAGAATCTCCATGCAGGGTGCTCACGCTGATGTTGATGCAGCTCCCAGAGGATGTTATTTCCTTATTCTCCAGGGCTGGATGAGCAAATGGATTATTTTATTTGTGGGTCAGCTCTGAAGTTACCATCATAACTGGACAGTTGTCTAGCCACGAGGGAAGGAATGATTTTCACTCTTCCTCTGGGCTGCAGCTGCACTGAGAGCAAAGGCGCTGGGAATGGAACAGGCAACCATGCAAGCCAGCAGGGAACCAGCCATCCCTCTGCCTCCCTCCCTGGAGATGGCACAGATCATCCTGGCAAGCAAAGAGCCATTTGTGTGAGCACTGCAGAGGTTAGATGTCATGACCAACATGCCAGGGGAGCAGCAGATTGCAGCCAAAGTGCCCAAGCCAGCCATGAGCAGATGGACCAGCCCTGGGATAACAAAGGGATGCTGAAGACTTCTGAGTGAAGAGACAGAGCAGCACAGCAAAAGCATTTCCCTGATGTGAGGTGCCTCCAAGCCGCCCATCAGTCCCTGATGCCTTGAGCCAAGCAGCACCAGTCCTGCTCCTCCGGCTGCTCCTGCTGTCCCACCCCGGTGACGCAGAATGCGCCACTCAGGAGGGGAGAAGCATCATGGTTGCCTAGGCAATGCCTTTGCCATGAACAATAAATAAAATAGAAGACAATGCCTTGGGTTAGCAGCACCCAGGGGTCTGTGTAGCTCTCCCCATGCAATACCTCCCTACGGAGCAGGCAGCTCCTGGCTCGGCACATGGACACGTACACACACACTGGTGCACTCCTGCCTTTCACTGCAGGAAATGCCTCCTGCAGTTCACTCCATGTCAAACAGCAACAGAGGCAGAAGAAAACACATCCAAGACCACATTCAGCCGAGCTGCCTCCTTCCCACCTCCTCCCAAACACTGCCAAACCGTGGGAGGAATCCAAGAGCCAAAGACACAAGGAGTTCAAGCCCCCGGCATTGTGAACCACTGCAGTGAAACCTCGTATTTAAATGCAATGGGAAATAGTGTTATACACACGCAGACGAGAACAAAGAGGCGGACAGCAGCCCAGCAGCCCGTCCGGGTGGGTTCAGTGTGAGGAAGATGCTGCAGGCTGGCACTCGCTGCGGGCAGGCAGCCACCGCCTGGCCAGGCGCGATGGCGTGGCTCGTTTTTCACTCTGACACCACTGCAGGCTCCACAAGGCTCCTTGACTCGCAAGGTGATCAGAATATTGAGTACGGCACTGCAGCAGCGAGCCTGGCACCCAGCACGGCAGCGGAGACTCGCCCTCCCCGCCCCTCTCCCGCTCGCCTCAAGGAAGAACAACAAAACCCTCCGGACAACGAAATTCCAGCTGTCCGACGCCCCCTCGTACATCTTGGGGAATGAACCTTGGCCCATTGTCTGCGGTCCTTGAGCTCATTTCCCAAATGGCCCTGGGTCCCGTCCCCATGCACAGCCCCTCTTTAACATGCATGCTTCTGCCATGGCAGTGTAACCCCGCAGGGATTGCCATGGTGGTCCTGCTGCAGGGACACTGCGGTCCCCTCTGCCTTTACTATGCAAAGAGAATTCCTGGAAGGAGCAATAAATCACCGTCCAGCTCCCGGGGTGGAGCCCATGGCTTGGGGCAGCTCCTGGGGTGGGACCCAGCCTTGTCCTGCTCACACCATCCACCCTCAACCCCTCCGTTTAGGAGATGGGAGCAGCACTGACTGACAGACAGCCTGATGTCCCACCTTAAACGTGGAACCACTCCTAGCTGATACCAACAGAGATCCACGGAGGCTGAGTTTTACCCAGGGAAACGTTGCAGACTTGGATCTCCAAGGACATGGTTTCATCACTGCCACCAAACACACCTGAGAGGAACAGCATCTGTGAACCTGTGCCTTGCCACGCTCCTTCTCCTGGACTTTGTTCTGCTGCATATTCCCCGGCTCTGTCCTTGGGTCTCTTGGATAATTTCTCCTGTCCCATCTTCCCAGCTCCATTCCTGCCTATATAGCATTCCTGCAAAGAGGAGTGAGTCATCAAAAACACCTTCAGAAAACTTCACTTTCACTCAGGAGCTTCCTTATCTTATCCAGATGGGCAGGTTGCACGGCAGAACAAATTGCTGTTGTTATTCCTGAGAGCACTTAAGAACTCATGTCATAGATTGAGGGTGGGAGAGTCAGTCCTAAAAGGGTTAAAGGGCCAATGGCAAATTTTCATTGCATTTCTGAGATGCAGAAGCATCCCCTGTGATCAAATATCTACAGGATGCTTAAGCCTAGTCCCCATTCATCTTAGTTCTTTTATTTATTTATTTAAATGAAATAAGATATCTCTGAAAAGCATTTATATTCACATAAATATTGTGCAGAAGGAAATTTCATGCTGCTACCTGACTTATCAGTTACATGCTTAGCAAAACCAGCAGTAACAGCACATAGAGGTGGGGTTCTCTCTCCTTCCCACTGATATTACTTCTTCTGGATAACTCCTTATTGATTAGCTGAATGACACAGCAAAAATTTCCATTTCAAATTAAAAAAAAATAAATTCATTTGCTGATTCAGTTTTAGAAAATTTTTACAGTAAGTTTCAATGTCAAAAAGGCACCATTTCATTGACCAGATCTGACTCAAGAATAAGAAAATAATGCATCCTGATGTTATTCCTTTCAGTGACAAATGTGTTTTGCAATAATTAAGCCTGGGAAAATAGATTATTGTTATAAACATCTGATAGCAGATACTCTGAACTCATAAATGTCTCTCTGATGTGAGGTGGGGATTGACAACATAATCATCTCTCTTGCCACTCTGCCTTTCTGCAGCAAAAAGTGTATTTGTGTGCACTCCTGCTCTCCTCCTTCCCCCAGTCCTCTCCACCTTTGGAGCTGCTCAGGAGAGCTCATTGCTGCCTGTGGTGAATCAAAATGTGTTATCATTAGGCTGAACGTGTTACTGAGTTAATTAAATGTCACACTTCTGATAAAATTAATTAGAAGCATTTCAGACTCATCTGAACACACAGCCTTCACAAAACCTGAGGAATAAGTGCTGATGTTTTCATCTCAGTAGATTTTATTGATGGAAGTCCTTCATCCGTTCATTCATTACTAATATAAAATGTATTTTTTACACTGCAGGCAACAAGTTCTTCCTCTCTTTTTCATTCTGTGCCAGACTGTAGGAAACACTTGTAGCACACAGCTGTGGTCCATGCCTGGAAGCTCAGGTCCCCAGGATGAGGTTGGACCCATATTTCTAGAAGGTGGTTTTTAGCAAGTTGAAGTTTGCAAGTCAATGACAGCGACTTTAGGCTGTGCTTGTCCATGGCCTGAGAGCTTCACAAAGTCACCATGGAGGTTGATGTTGTCCAAGTTTGCAGGGCTCAATCCTTTCCCTACTTGGCATGAATTCCCCACACCTTGGATATGAAATAAGGGAAAGCCCTAAACCAAAGCAAATCTCAATTCAAAAAATCCACTCCTTATAAAGTATGGACAAGGCAATTTTCCAAGCCAGGTACTTCATTGCCCCTAAATTCCTGTATGCACTGCCGACGTTTTTTCACACAAAATTGCATTTCCTTTAGCCCATCAATCATCTCTTATTTCACCTCACCCATTGCAGGTTAATGCTCACCAGCACAGCCACCATCCCTGTCTCAGAAGCAATCTCAATAATTTCCTCCCAAGGAACACAACCCCAAAACTTATTTTCCAGGCTTCACTTTAGGATGTCTCACGCTCCTTTGAACCCCTGGCATGGCTGTTTTCCTATTACAGATTGGAACAGCACTTTGCACCTTATCAGAAATGTATTTAACCATTTATTAAGGAATAGGGAACATGAAATACCAGCTAAAGAACATCTTCCACAACACAGGATTTGTGGGCACTCTAAATGTGAACTTGGTAATTTGTTCACTGGTAGCTGCTGGGCTGCCTCTCTATGCACTCCACTTAAATGAGGTTTTCCTTGGCTTTTGAAACCTGCCTGTGTGAGGAACAGACACAAGTCACAGCTGACTAAGTTTTTCAGTCTATGAAACAGAAATAAGGATAGTAAAATTAGACAGAAACAACCTTCATTCTCTTCTCCATTCCAGCTGGCTGGAGCCTGAACTGCAATGCACACTGGCAGTGGATTTTTTCACCAGAGCCCATCATCTTTTGTTTCTTCATCACTGTGACATTGTTAGTTCGTTGTGGACCCTTTGTACTCTGCTTTATTGCTTTGTCTCAAAGCTCTGTCACACATCTGACACCTCAGGTGTCCCACAGCATCTTTCACTAGGCTTGACCTTGCCTCGAAAAGATGTGGGGAAAATTTGTGTCCCTGAAAGCTCTGGCTGAAGAGAGAGGAAAAAAAAATAACCCTAAAGAGATGCTTATGGGAACTTTTATCAGGCAATAAGTTTTGCTATTAAAATGATAAACTGGAGTAGCTCCCAGAGATAAAGACTATGACAAAATTCTGTTATTAAGTGCTACAGCTTTGTTCTTGGCAGTGGCACACACCAAAAGCTGTGTAGCTGCTTTTTTGTAGGTGCGTTTTTTGTGTGGAGGAACACAAGTAAATTTTCACTGAACTTGCTGCAAACAGGAACAAGAAAGCAATGCAGACAATAATATCACAAGTTCAGCAGATTCCTGCAATATTTATATGAAGCTTTAAATCACATGATGAACTCATGATAAACAGTGGCATGAAGGATGTTTCATTGTATAAATGTAAAAGTTAGAATTTTTGCATTAAATTTGACAAAAATATGACAGGTGGGAGGCCATCAGAAAGATTAATTCAGCCTGAAAATACATCCAAACACTTGAGGATGAGGATTTCATTGTTCCTGCATGTCTCCAGAGCATCCCTGACTCTAGAGAAAGATAGAAACATTTTTTCCTTAAACAAGAGAAAATTACAGGGAAGGAACCTGTACATTTATGTTCTTATCAGAGAAAGAATGGCCATAGGGGTCAAGTCAAACCAGCTTAGTGAAGTGTTTTGTGGCCAGCAGTTTTCATTAAGAAATACTGGGAAAGAGTACAACAGCCTCAATACACATGGGCTGATTTATATTAAGAGGAGGAAGAACTTGTCACAAAAAATAGTTACAGTGAGTTTTTTTACCTAGAAAACACTAACTTTGTTCTAAAATATTTTTATTAACATATTCTATATTAGGACTAATTCACATATTTGAAATGAAGACAAAAATAATGAAAAGAGCCGAACAATAACCTGAGAGGAGGTCAGTGCCCAAGGCTATAAATATATTCAAATACAAAGGAAAAGGTAAAGAAGTACATGCAACAAACATCAGATTTGCTTTTGACAAGAGCAATCACCCACTGAAATAGTTTGTCTACAGCTTTGTGGAGGTTTATTTCAGTCAGTGTTTAAAGCAAGGTGGGATGATCACACAGAGGTTAGGGGTCTTGTGCAGATGTAATGGAGTGCAAGTCTGCACTCCGTAAGCTGACAAGATGAAAGAGTTGAGATTAAATGAGTCATGATCACTTCTAGCCTTAAAATATGTGGTTCCCAGGCCCTTTGCATTATAGGCTTTGTTGCCTTCCTTTTTTCTGGGTGGAGTGGAGTGATCTGAGCCACAAAACAGCACCAAGAATACTGTGACATCTCAAAGTCACGGCACTGCAGCTTCCTCCTGGATTTTGCTTTTTGCTCTTGTTTCTGCAGGGACCAGCTGCTGCTTTGATGCTTTTCTCCACATTAGAAGAAATCTTCAGTGACCACAATCTTCCTTATGCTTTCACCATAAGGTGTTTTCCCATAACTATGCTGCATGTAGAAATATCCCAGCATATCTGATGTTCTTCAGCCAAATCAAACACTGGCAGCCAGGTCTAGCAAATCAGAGGGACAACTTGGTGATGAAGGTGTGAAAGGAGCAGTCAGGAATGATGGGCCCTTCTGGTGGGTGAGCAGTAAATCAACAAGTATCAGAATTAGAGTCAGTTTTAGTCAACATCGCCTTGTTCAATGCATTTGGTGATGAGTTTAGGAGCTCTTCCAGTTCTTCCTGCAATGTCCACAAAAGAATTGCAGTATTTGGGGTGGGAATATGAACAGCAAGCTGTGTCCTTCTTCTGAAGGATGTTGACACCTTTGCAAAAAGCCACAACTGGACTTTTCTGCTTCTCTCCAAGGTAGCACTCCAGTCTCAAAATGCTGGCACCAGCAGCTACAGAAAGAGCAACTCTTCAAACATCAAGGAGTAAATAATGTTGTCAACATCAGCATCATTTAGCTGCTGGTAGAAGACAGATTTATAGAAGTAGCAAAACTTGCTGGCATTAAGTAATGTAACTGCAGGCTGTTTTTGTTTGTATTGTTTATGATCACAGAGCAGGCTCTTTCTCTGTGGGGCCTGTACCAGAAGAGATGATCACAGCCCTCCAAAAAATATTGGATTCTCATTTCAGTAATACAGTGTCTCAGGAGAGGCCTCCAGCAGCTTTGTACAGAGCAGGATTTGCAGTAAAGGGGATTTTTAATGGGGACTGAAAACCCAGTAGTGGTATATGTTTGGGAGTGTTTACAGGAAGTGCTTTTGGATAAAAGCAGGTAGGGAAGGTGCCAATTAAAATGCAGTGGGGAGGTTGAGGGGGACAAAGATGTTTCTCATTGCCTGGTCACAGCACCAGGCACTACTGGGTGACACTTTTTGACAGATCCTGCCCCACTGCCTGTCTTGTGTTCCTCAGTCATTCATACTAGAGAGGGGAAAAAAATCTATGTTCAATAGAAGATCATGCCAAACTACATCCATTTCTTCACTCACACCAGCCCTGCAGGGCCACAGCACCAGTAACCTCTGAAACCCCTGTGAGAATTGGGAGGGTTTATTTGGTTCAGAGCACACTGTGCAGGAAGGAGAGAGGCAGGAGTTGCAGTCTGTGAGGCTAATGTTTTACCTGGCCAGCACAGCCCAGGTTTAATGGAAAGTTCACAAACCTTTCAACAAGCCTGGCACAAATGACCTGACAAGCCTGGCCTGAGGTCAGACTCCCACAGCAGAAACTGCACTGCCCTCTCTGCTGTGGGTTATTTGAGGATCAGCCAGCCTTGGACTGGCACTGCTTGACTTAAAGCAGGATTTAATTGGCCGTTAAACACTTTTATAGAAGAGGAGACAATTACAGCAATCAGGACAAGAGAAAGGTTACCCTCTGAGGTGGCACAGCTGGTCAGGTGAAGATCCTGGGCGAAAACCCAACCACAGCTCACTGTGCTGGGGTACCTGGCAGCTCAGGAGGGTGAGGAATGTGTCTGAAATAAGAGACTGATGTGCTTGAGAAGCCTCATTTTGACATTGTCCTCCCATGCCTGTCCTGCTAAAGCTTTTTTGTTTTATTATTATTATTACAGTTGTTCACTGCCACTCTCAAACAAATGGCAGGAAAGACAAATGTCCAAGCTGGTACCTGGAACAGAAGAGATTTTGAATGGCAGTGATAGAAATGAATGTTCTCACATCTTTCAGCACAGATAGCAAGCAAACCTAAGCAAGCTGCTCCCATTACTGTCACCCTGTCAAGGCCAGACTCCACTGGTCAAGCTGGAAACACATTACTTGCACTGACAAATGGTGAGCTTGTGCAATAAGTTTCTCTGAAATCACCAGCATGATTCACAACAACTTCACAGTCTGGCCTCAGAAGATCAGTTGGAATGGCCTGTCCTATCCTTAATGTCTTCTGCAGCCTCTGTAAAAAAATAACTACTGGGAAATGGCCTTTCCAGCTGTACAAATACCTCCAATCTACCCTGACCTTCACTGAAATCTTCCTCTCAGGAAAGGAAAATTATATCTTTTAATTTTTTTCTAATGTTCTGGTTTATTGTTTTTGCTCCTTCTCATGCAATATAATTAAAATGATGTCCTCAGAATTGGAGGATACTTACAATAAACAGCTTCTGTGGAAGCTGAACAACTCAGCTCTGGTGCTTAATCAACTGGAGATGATGTTTATTGCTGCATATGCTCTGCTGCTGTGAAAACTAGCCCTTAAATACTCAGTTTCTAAACAAGAGAAAATAAAAATCCAATAAGAACAAGTTAAGGTCCTTGACACACTGTAGGGAAGTGAAGGCAAGAAAGAAGGATTGTCTGTTGCAGAATAGGAATAGGCTTAGGTCAGTTAATGCATTGTAAAATGAATTACTAGTGATAGATGAACCACAGGACACATAAAATGCTGATTTTCTTCCAATAAGTGCCCATGTATAGAGTTCCTTAAAGCTGAAAATTTCACTCTCATTCAGCTCTCCCAGCCTGGCTGCTCCAGAGCTCAGACAAAAACCTGACATAGTTCATGTGCCTCTCCATAGGCAGTCCCAAGAGAGCCATTCCAGGGGCTGAAAACCACATTTAAAATAAACATCAAGGGCAAAAGAGCAGCTGTTAGCAGCAGTGATAAATAACTGGGAAATATGCTGAGGGCCAAATGTTGAGGAGCCCTCAAGTACAAAATGAACCTGTCGCTGTAATGAGCCTCACACTTTGCAGTGAGAAAAAAAATCAGGGAAAGAGTTGATGCTCAGTTTTGCCTCAAGTGTAAAGACTAAACCTCCTGGGGTTCTTCCTATTGTGTACAAACAATCCAGTGTCATTTCCTGAGCTCCTTAGATTAGTCAGGATTATACAAACTCACCAGTGCTCCTGTGATATTCACCCTGCAGATCACGCACTGGGGGAGAAGGGGCAGAGGCACACGGCTCAGGAAGGGGTGCAGAGAGCTGCAGAGCTGTCACCCACCAGCACAGCCTGTCCCCTCTCACAGGGGACCCTCTGAGCCGTTCAGTTCAAGTGTCTCTGAATCAGCAGCTCAGATCTGAGCACACCAAGACTGCCTGGAAAAATACGGGGAGGCTCACCTGATCCACCAGTCCAGCAGTCCCCTGTAACCAGCCAATTTTTACTGTTTGTATCATTCCCGTTTTTATTTCACCCCTCTTATATATTTCTGTAGAAGCCCTTTAGCTGAATAAATTACATCATTACATTGCACTAATAGCAACAGAGTGAGTGATTGGTAGGAATTTCATTTGGCATGCCAGAGATTACAGTTAGATATGTGTTTTAAATGTTGATAAATATAAGCAGAAGACTTCTGCTTCACTGGAGGAATAGATTCTTCCTTTGCCTCCTCTTGTGACTGAGAGTCAAATAGTGCAAAATGATTTCTCTCTGCAATTTGCAGCCCAGTCCATGCACCTTGTCTCTTCTTTCAGCTTTGAAATACAAGCCTAAAGCTTTTGTACTTTGACTTATCTTGCCTCTACCAATCTCCTGCACACCTAGATATAGTGACCCACTGTAAATCCTCTGGAGTAAATTGTTCTGCATTAGAAAAATACAATACAAAGCAAAGAAGAACATTTGATACCTTTGGATACCAGGGAGGAATTAAATCATGTATCTAACACAAAATAAGCACCTGGTTAAGGATTGTGTGTTGTAAGGCAGCAATGTAAACCTGTTAGAAGAATCAGAGCACTAATCATCAGATTTGATTTTCTCTGGGTGTGTGAAGGAACCAGTGCAGTCCTTCAAAAACCACACAAAAAAATAGTGGAATATTCCTAAGGAGTCAGGCATTAAAGACAAGTAACAGGTCTGTCTTAGGAACACACAGAGACACCCTTTATATATTTTCTTCTTTCTTTTTTTATAAGATAAATTAAGAGAGGTGAAAAAACCTGCTTGAGGCCAAAACTCAGCACTCACATAGGTGAAAAGTATCTGTATAATATGAAAAGAAGCAGCTGCCTCAAATTGTTTGCGTTTCTTTTACTAAACCACGTAAAACATGGCAGAAAATTTTTTTCCTTTGTTTTCTTTCTCTTTTTTAGGAATTAATTAAAATCCTCTCTGTGTCCTGTCATATTTAAGGATTTCCTAAGTCAGGAAATGTGCAGCAGGCAGGATTTGGGGACAGACACCTCTCAGACAGAGAGAAAAGCGAGCTCCCAGACAGAGCTTTCTGAACTTGTCAGCAGAAACATTTGCAGCGGAAATTTTATTTCAAGAGCTGTCTGCATTCAATTAGGGAACGGAGGCAGAGCTGTGCGAGCCCAGGCCAGGAACACAGCCCAATATTTTCAGCACTAAGTAGACAATGAGGCAGACTCGAGCACCAACACCGCAAACAGTTTGTGAACCACATCAGGCACAAAGACAGTAATTTCACGACTATAAGGTGCACCCTTTTGACTAAAATTTTGATGGAAACCCAGAAGTGCGCCTTATACTCCGGTGTGCCTTATATATGGACAAAGTTCAGAAATTTGCCAATCCGGAAGTGCGAGCCATGAGGCCGAGCCGCTCCAGCCGGCGCCGAGGGTGGGAGTGCCGGGACCCACAGCACGGGGAGGGTGCCTGGGGCTGCGTTTAAAGGCTGCGTCGATCCATGAAAAATGTTTGCGAATTGAGCACCTGCCAGTAAACCCCGCAATTGCACGATTCTATTACTAAATCGTTACTTTGTTGTACGCAGATCCTCGCTGCAAAAAAAAAGTGCGCCTTATAGACCAATGCACCTTATATATGGACACAGTTCAGGGAATTTGCCAACAACCTGGAAGTGCGCCTTATAATCCGGTGCGCCTTATAATTCCAAAATTACTGTAATCACAAGAGCAATGTGACTGTGGATAAATCATGACTGAAAGCTTGCACCAACAGCAAGGCAAAGATCTCTGCTCCTGCAAAATACCAGCTAGAAAGTCTCACTGGAACCACAGAAACAATTTCTGCCTCTCCAAGCATCCTTGTCCTGCCAACCCAAACAAGTTCCCTGCTGCATATTATTTAAACTGGGAGTGCCAAAAGCTGTGAGGAATAGACTCCATCAGATCATGTAGGCACAGGAATGTATTAAAGCTGAGTGATCACAGGGGGCTGGTCCATCACAACCTCAAGACTGAGCCTCCTCTGAGTTTTTGTTTTATGTCACACCCTGGTCCTGGTAGATGGAGCTGGAAACAGTCCAGCAGCTCTGATACTGGGTTTTCATTGGCTTGTTCAGACATCAAAACTCCCTGACAAATCTGAAGTGCTGCCTTCCCAAAAAAATTCCCTGTCACCACATTTTTATGCTGTAATCCCCTGGGATGCCCAGCACAAGCAAAAATCCCATCCAAGGATTTTCACTGGGACATGAAAATGTTTCCTCAAACTCACCCCATGCTCCTTCACCTCCAGGCAGGCACTGACGAACTCTGAGCAGGGAATGAAAGGAGAACTTTTGCATGGAATGAAAGGAGAAAAAGATGTAAAGGCATGATGGTTCTCTTGAGGAAGGGTCACATAAGGAAACAAAGGACATGAAATAATAGAGAAGAGAGTGAAATTATAAGAGAAAAAGGCTTTATGATCCAAATAACATAAGTTCATAATCCACCCAGTCTTTTGTTCTGGCTTAGAAGGACATTTTCCCTGAGGGACATCCATCAGGAAAAAAAAGAAATGCAGAAACAAAACTGAAAGGGAAATTATTGAAGAACAAGGAAACCAAAACCTCCTTTTGGTCTGCAGTTTTCCACAGAATACGCTTCCCAAGCTTGTTAGTAATTGTCATAGTATCAGGAAGCATTTCTGAAAATATTTTCCAGTGAACAGCAGACTCTTTTCTGAGAAACCTTCTGCAAATCCCATGGGTTCTGCGGGACTGCCATGGCCACCAAGCTACTGTAAACCTTGGCATTCCTGCACTAAGGCTCCATGGGGAATTTAGTATCCACCTGCATCTCTCCAGAAAACTAATGACAAAGTTTTCCAGCAAGCATGGGGGCAAAGCGACTCAACTTTCCAACTTTGGTATCTTATTTTCTTCAGGCAAGTGGATGGAAGTTTTGAATATGCTGGAGTTTTTGGCCAAAGGCTTGGAAAATTCCATCATTGGTAACCAACAAAATGTCCTGCATGTCTGGAAGGCTTATAAGCAATTCACAAACTTTGCACACAACTGCTCTACTCAGGCTTTCCTCTCCCTCTTGTCCTTTTCAAACTGCTTAACTCAGTTCCTCAAAGCTGCACTAAAAGATGCCTTCGCAAGGCTTTTTGCATGAGAGCTGATTTCCCTGAAGATTTCTCCACGTGGAAGCCAGGCACTCCCCTCTGAGCATCCTGCCCAGTTCCAGTGACAAAGAGGACAACCCACCCACCATGCCCTGCTGCTGGCAGAGCCCTGAGAATCAACTGAGTGTGCAATCTGATGGACTTGAAAGTGAAAGGGATGCTGTGCAAGCCAACACCATTGGCCAGTAGCCACAGCCAGCTGAAGCACACCAGTGCTGCCTCTGTCACTGAGTGATCCTCTGTTTATCCTCAGGGCCACGGGGAGCTGAAGAGGCCAAGACGTGAAATGACCTAAGACAGCCATGCTTGGATCTTTTTGTCATTATTGGCTTTTCCATATTGGCTTTTTTTCAGGTGCTGTGGATGGAAAGGTTTGAAGAGACACGCACAAAATGTATCTCATTTTCTCAATGAAAGCCTGGCTCTGTTGAAGTTGCTGGGAATTTTGAAATTAAATTAATTGGGACCAGGATTTTGCTTCTCAATTTCAAACATGAGCCAGGTATGTCAGCGTGTCTTCTGCATTCTCTTCAGTGTGTCTAAAGATGGACAAGCCAGTGAAAGATTTGATGCCTGGTTCAAATAGACAGACACTCATCTGAGTGCTCCTGCAATCCCCCTGATCCTCCTGGGCAAAAGTTGACACGTGTGTAGAATTTGACTCAAAACTGTATAAACTTAATGCAAATTGCATTAAAAGATAAAATCCTATTCTACGACAGGGATATTTATTTGTTGTTCAAAAATGCCAGGACAAAGCACAAGTTCTGCACACGTTAAAATTATTAAGTTTTAATTAAATTATGCCACTTAAAATGCTGCCTCAAGGGCACTGCTGGGCCTTCAAGCCCCCCAAAAGTCCTGCCTTCAGCCCCACCCGCTCTCATCAGTGTCCAACCAGAAATCAGCCGTTGATGCAGTTCTAGTAAAGACCACAACATATGATGAGCACATTCTGATTTGTGATTGCAGCTAAAGTGAGAGTATTATGGGCTGTTAAGCCTTGTTAATTTTCTCTGGATGCTGAAGAAAGGAGAGAAGGGAGGTCAGATTCTCAAATGACTCTGTCTCCCAGGAAATGAGAGCCCAGCATCCTCAGTGGTCCCTGCAAGCGCAGTGTGTGTTCCTGGATCCAGAGCTCCAACAGTCCAGCTGTTCTGAACAGTACCAGCTGACATCTCCTCCCACTGATGAGCCACTTCAGAACTTCACTTCAGCATTCAGCGTGTGGATTCACATAATGATGATGGCCAGAATCACCTGGGACTTAGGCTGAGCCCTAAAAGATGCAATCATCTCACTTAATATAATCATCCAATTTCAGCTCAAACCTTTCTTCTCAACCTGCCAGTCAAAGAGCCCCTGAATCCCCATCCAGAAGGATCACATCCAGAAGAATCATGTTGGAGTGGGAACATGCCCATGGCATTGATTTTCTCCCTCCCACAATGCACTTGCTCAGATCCTCTGATCCAACTAAATTTAACAAATGCTTCAGGGCATAACTGGTGCCAGCAAAAGAGGCCCATCAGCTATAAATGTTCTTGGGAATTCACACTCCTCCTTATTCACTAATTGCACAGCTGGATCCAACCCAGAGATGTTTCCACCACAACTCAGAGAGCCAGTGAAGCACATGCCTGATGCTTTTCCAGCTGGATTTTGGATGCATGGTCTGTGGTTTCCAAAGGTGTGGTGGTGAAAGAAAAGTCAGGCATGTCAGGCATTCACTGGTTTTATGAGGGGATGAGCAGGATGAGGAACAGGGGCAGGGAGAGATGGACTGGTTGGTTGGGTCAGGGGCACCCACAGCTGGACATGCTCCTCTCCCAGCTCCACTCTCCAGCAGCAGTCCAATCTGCCTTGTGCATTGGACGCAATCTCCTTCAATGGATTCATCTTCAGCCCTCAGCTTTTCTGTGTTTTTCTACGTCTACAGGTGCTTATATCATCAGAGACTGGATAAATTCCCTGTTTATAGGACTGCCAATGTTAGTATCAGGTAAATCAGGGAATTGGCCCTACATGAGCCAACTAATCAAACATATACTGAGGTTTTAGAAAGGCAACATCATGCTGAGGATTCCAAGATGTGACCTGAACTATTTTCTGTTGGCAAAATTTCTTAAAACTGAAGATTTTTTTTCCCCACAGAATAAGAATGTCAGTAATGTTAGAAAAAGAAAAATCTAAGAAGCCATTCAATGGACTGTAATGAAGAGGAGCCAAGTGCAATCACTGTGATTGCACAAACTCCATCCTTGCCTCCTCAGAAAGAGCACTTAGAGATGAAAATATCCATGAGGATATGTATTTTTATCTGTGGAGCAAAGCACAGCTCCACACAGCCAGCCACAAAACAAACAGAGCATTGAATTCCTACCTGAGAATGCACCACACCCAACTGCAAGCTCATGAGTTTGCTGCCAAAATTGCTTCACGAGTTCTGTTCTTTGCAGAGGAGGGAGGAGGGAATGGTGTTGCTGCATTTGGGAGCCTTGTGCTCCCAGAGAATCCATGCAACAGTGAATGGAGAGCAGGGATGAAAGGAAAACCCATAAACATTGTGCACACAAGGGTCCTAAAGTGTAAAAGCCTGGCCTGCAACGTGTGCATGAGGGAGGACTTGTCACAGCAGTCACCTTCCAGCAGCTTTCCTTCAGCAAAGGGACACAACCTCTGCTGAAAGGTATTTTTTAAAACCAGAAAGACTCTAAAAACAGTGGCAAGGGAAGGCTGCAAGAGGCGTGCAAGAAAAGGAATTTGTGCAGGCTCAGGGTACATTTTGTCTGCTTTAGACCCTTCCAAAAAAGGAGAACAAGACATTAATCTAATTTATTCAGCCAGTTATATGAGGTTTATGCCTTTTTCATACCACCAGCCTGGCATAAAGCAACTAGAAGTGCACGGGTAAATCAATCCCATAATTTCCATTTCAGCTTTAACAAGTGATTTTACTGTTTCTAGGTGCTAAACATGTGTATCTGATGACTGCAATAGACATTATGCAGCGATGCATCCTGAATGGATACATGAATATTAAAGGTTGCTCTGTTCTGACAGCTCACTCTGGAGTTCGCCTTATGCTGCCTGAGATTTTCAGTTCTTCTTAAATGTAACTTGCATATCACTGTAAACTCTCTCCTTCCTTTTGACAGGGTGCCCTTGCAGATGGTAATTTCCTTAGCAGGGAAGAGGAGACTCACAATTCAACTTGGATTGGGTATCCTATGGCAAGACATTTTTCAGAGCATAAATATGTATCACCAGATCTAAAGCTGAGGCCCTGTTCTTGTGGTATGCTGTGAAAAATATGGGTGAATATTAGTGATGTCTTCTTGGCCACAGGAGTGTGAAACTGGTACCAAGGAAGCTGAAATCATGAGTATTCAGGAGTCCAGCACAGAGAGACCATCGGCAGCAAAATACAAAACAGCGACAGAAAGGAACCTGCTGTGGTGTTCTCCAGGCAATATCATAATACTCACAGTGGGTGGAATAGCCAAAGCAAGTAACTCAATGAAATGAGCTATAAAATAACATTAATTTTATCTGCACACAGTGCAGGTCTCAAACAGTGGACTCATATGACTCCAGACTGCAAGAAACTTCCACTTGGATCTCGTGTCTGGCATTTGCTGTCTTCCAAATTCCTTCAGAGAGCCTCTCTTTCTGATTATTCTGCCAGTTCTCCTGGGGAATCCCCACTCCCCCAGCCCACCACAGTGCTTCATGGACAGCAGAGCCTGCAAACCACGGCTGTCTTCTCTCCACAGCCCTCCAAAGAACACGTTGTTCTTTGATCCAACTTATTGTTGTTCTTTCATACAAGTTATAAATGCTGACAGTTTACCTCATATTAGGATGTACACAGGGAAATAAAGTCAACATCACACAAGGCACAGCTGCACATGGTCAGACAAAGCTCTGCTCTTATTTTACCAGCAGGTCTGAGCATAGATGGATGTATTTAATAAATTAATGAACTAGAAGAGATGAGAGGAGGGACAGAGGAGAGTTCAACCTCTGCCAGCTCATTTCTCGTCCATCACCTGCAGCTCTCCCCACGGCACAGACAAATTGTCCTGAGTGGAGCTCCCATCCAGAGCCACCTTCTCCAGCATTTCCCACAGCCATCTCGGCAGCAAATCTGCTCTCCACACTCCAATTAAATCCTGGATCGCTTTAGAGGAGAGCAGAGACATGGAAACAGATAGAGTTGAACGTGGACTGCTGCTTGCCCTGTGATGTATCTACAGAGCTCTGCATTGTAACGGGATGGAAAAGGCTTGTGACAAAATAATCCTGACATGCCATTAAGGCAATATCCAGGCTCCTCGTTCTTTGCTGGAAGTCAGTTCACTCCCTCTTCAAGCATGACTCTGGTCTCTGGGTCACTGACTGAATTCCTGCCTGGGAGTTCAACATGTAATGCTTTTCCGCCGGTGATAGAGAGAACTGGGTGGGAAATCCTCTGTTGATGTAGGTGTCTCATGGCTAGAGATGCTTTTGAAAATGCTGGTCTCACCTAGAGAGAAATTCTTAATGGTTTTAATCTCTTTCCCTTTTATTTTGTAGAAAAACAGACATGGAAGAAGAAAGGAAACAGAAGCTGGAAGGGCTCCACATGGGAGGCTTTTGTGGGGTTATGACCAGACAGAATAAGGAATCTCTCCAGAGGTAGAAGTAGAGAGCTGGAGAAGGGGCAGAGAACTTGGTGGAGCCAGAAGAGGAGTAAATGAGGATGTAAAAAGAGCAGAATTTTGGAGAACAACTCAGAGACCAGAGACTTACATTTACAGCATTTTTCACCACTTTGTTTAAATACAGTGTCTTGAGTCACCAAGACACATATAGCAGAAACTGAGTGCAAGACAGCACCAGACAGGTTGAGAGCAGGAAGGCTTTGTTTGGACTAAAGGTTTAAAGCAGTTTAACCCTGGTTTTAAGTGCTGTGGAAAATCGGGTGAGTTGGGACTGGAGGTGAAGCTACAACCCCTGGAGAACACATCATACAGATGCCACAGCAGAATACTCCCAGTGGATGAGGCTTGCTGCAGACTGAGAGGAGGATCAGTGCACAGCACAAATGTGGGGGAAAGCAGGTTAATAAGGGAAACAATCTGTTCTGTGTCTGGGTTGATAATGCTTCAGCACCTGACTGCATGGCTGCTTGGGGAGGGTGCTGCTCCCCAGTGAGCTGCAGCTTTGCCCAGGGCTTCTTTCCAGCTTTAGGAGGAAAGGCATGCTTGCATTATTTGCAGAAGAGAGCAGCAGTGGCACAGCTGTGCCAGGATCTGTTGCACTGCAGATGTTTGGTCCATGTCCTGCAAAGTGCTGGGGCCAATCCCCCCAGCTCCCCTCTCTGCCTTGTCCCCTGGTGTCCTGTGGCAGGGCAGGGAACACCCTGGAGCTGCTCAGCTCCGTTTCAGCAGCATTCCTGGGCACATCCCATCCTTCCTGCCCCATCCCCACCTGCAGCACTGCTCAGCATCAGCCCAGAGGCAGCTGCTGCCACACAGAACTCGGCAAACCCTGCTGTAAAAGCACTGGGGTTTCCCCCAGTCCTCTGGTTATCTAGTCATCTAGGATTTACATCCTCTAGTTTAGCTCTTCAGAGCACAGTTTCCAGTTATTTCCTAGGTTGAAAATAGATCTTGAAGCATTGTCGGACTTTCCTATCCTGCCACACCAGAGCAGCATTTACACAATTTCTATTAAAATTAAATTCAGCCTCAGATCTTGTCCTGGAACCATTCTCTGAGCCCCATCTGTGTGCAGAATAGCCACTTGCACAAACACACCAGTATTACAGGGCTCTATTGAGAATGCTGATCCAATCCTTGACTTGGGAACGTGGGGCTAAATTTTGTGCTTGCTAAGGAGGAGCTGCATCAGCCTTTCATCTCTTCCCCTAATTTGACACAAGGTCAAGCAAAGGGTCATGAAATACTGCATTTTGCTCCACAGCACACAGCAGAAAATGCAAGAGCCAAGCTTTTACCAGCCTCCTAATGAGGAGGAATACTATTGCAAAGCATTAAGCTCCAAGCAACAAAGTATAGGCATTCCTCTAGATTCCTATAGGGTTCAGCAAGCCATGATACAAAAAAAATATGAAATATTAAAAGGTTATGAAAGAAGTAATAAAACCCTTCCACCTCCTCCCTCACCCACAGATGTTGTCTATTTAGGGGATTATCAATGGCTGGCTGAGAAACCACCAGTCTCCAGACTTTGTGGTTAATCTACTCAACAACTAGAAAAGGGAAAACTGCCAGGATATAGATTCAGTTTCTCAGAAGAGTTTGCTGTCAATGAGGCTGAAAGCAATGTAAAACAAAAACTTCCCCTTAAAAGTGATGGAAGCATCTGTCTTTCCTCATTATAAGAGACAAACGAGTCTGCCTCCTCCCTTTGGATGTGTATCTGTGGAGCACTTGGCTTCACTGCCCCAGCAAAGCAGATGATCAGTAAAACATTGTTGTCTGAAGGCTTCTCCACACTGTAGTGAGAGAAGAAGCAATTTTCATTGAGGGGGAGAAGACACAAAGGGAGATTAAAGAACAACCCCAGGCACTGCAGCAGAGAACTCCAGTCCTCAGCCCTGCAGTGTGAGGACCAGGAGAGACCCCTTTGCCTCCTCACTGGAGAGGGACTGGTCACATTTTCCTGCAGCAAACCTGCAAACACCCAGCACTCTGCAAGCAAAGAGAGAGAAAAGATGCCAAGATGCTTCTTCAGGTGAGGAAGGCTGACCAACCACACTGTGCTTTCCCTGCTGGAGGCAGTGCTGGGATGAAGAAAGCAAATGTCTTCTCCATCCTAAGCACTGGATTTGTCCCTAGGGCAGCACAATGGTGGCATGTGATCCCTGTCACTGCCACCACACCAAGGACCCCCCCTCCTGCTCAGTCCAGGGGAATAGGAACCTCCCAGGCAACTCTAAGAGAGATTTGCTTGTGGTAGTACCAGGGACTCACCTTCTTTACCCTGGGGGAATTTTCAGTCTTTTCAGGCAAAGCCACAAATACAAAATTCCCAGGATGAGCTCCACAGTGTATTTAAAATTTTGGTTCTCAGTAATATGTAAGAAATGGCAGCCTATCTTCCTTGAGCTTGTGGCACTGTCTCTCTAGAGATGAGCATGAATTTCCTGAGATATTATTAGTAAATCCATTAATTGTTTCAGAGGCTGGAATTAATTAAAATACAGCCCTTAAAAGAAACTTAGCGTCTGCATGTGCTCTCTTTGTTCTGGATGATCTTAGGAGTGAAATAACAGACTCCACAGATTTTCCATGTAATGAACCTTAATTGGAATCTTTTACATTAGAAGAAAACCTGTAATTAAGGCAGGTTATTAATGATTATATACCTAATTATAATAACTAGATAAGCTATCATTAGACTCAAGTTAACTTTTCTGGGGAGGGTCTGAGATATGAAAGGCAATCCAGGAGTGATCACAGCATCCCTGTGAGCTCTGCAAGCACAGCTGTGCTGCAGAGAGGGCCAGGCTGCGGAGATCACTGCTGCGATCTGCACCACAGCTGTGACTGTAGGGAGCATCTTGCAAGTGCTGCTCCTCACCCTGGGTACCTCTGGATTCCCTCTTCCCCCTGGAGATGTGGAGCTTCCCCCACGATTTTGGTAGCTGCAGTTCAAAGCCTCCCCAGCTCTCTTCAGGAGAGTACAATAATTTCACAACTATAAAACGCACCGGATTACAAGGCGCACTTCCTGGCTGCCATCAAATTCCCAAACTTTGTCCATATATAAGGCACACCGGACTACAAGGCGCACTTTTTTTTTGCAGCAAGGATCCGTGCACAACAAAGTAATGAATTAGTAACGGAATCATGCAATCATGGGATTTACTGGCAGGTGCTCAATTTGCAAACATTTTTCACGGATCGGCGCAGCCTTTAAATGCAGTCCAAGGCACCCTCCTTGTGCCACGGGCCCTGGCACTCCCACCCACCCACCCCCAGTGCCATCTGACGTGGCTCTCGCAGCACACAGCTCGGCTCACGGCTGCCGCAGCTGTCGGCTCTCGCGTCTCGCACGTCCAGGTTGGCAAATTGCCGAACTTTGTCCATATATAAGGCTCACCAGATTATAAGGCGCACTTCCGGGTTTTGATCAAAATTTTAGTCAAAAGAGTGCACCTTATAGTCGTGAAATTACTGTATTTTAGGCTGGTATTGAAACCTCTGTAATTTCCACAGACACACAAGTGGCCCATGGAGTGTCACTTGGAGTTTTCCACTTGGTTTGTTCCTGTTGAGTCAGCTCGTTTAACAAAGTTTTGTGATCTCTTTGTTAAGGTTGGCATCCCACATTTGTGCTCTGCTGAGAGGAGAGGTTAGGACAGGTCACAAGGTTCCTCCCCAGAGGAAGCCACAGGAAGCTCCAAGATGGGAGTGAATTTATGAAAACTCTGGAAACAGAGTCAGGATGAGGCAGTTCTGCAGCAGCACTGGGAGGGGACAGTGGAACCAGTGCTTTGTGATGGCCCAGGGAAACAGAAAATCTCTGTATGGCTTCCCTGCAGCTAAAGCAAACAACCAAACCCTGAACTTAAAATTCAGAGCACATAAATTCTAAAGTAGTGGTAGAATTTAAAAGTCTTATTCCCTTCAGGGGATTTTTCTCATTTTAAATATAAGCAAACAAATTTAGCAAAAACTTTTCAATTCAATCTTAGGGCAGATCCCCAAACCTCAGAGCACCTGTCTGATTTTCTATTTAACAGTGGCAGTGAACAAAGCATCCACAAGAAGAATGGACAAATAGGAGGTAAAAGGACACATTTTTGAGTCAGTGTCCTGAGCCATGGCAGAGGTGCAGAGGAGATGCTGCAGCTGCATCTGATCCAGGAGTCTACAGCATACTGGAACCTCATATCACTCCAAGATTAATTATGGCTAAGTATGGGCAACTGCTGATATCCTTGGAAGCTACTTTTGTGGTCAGTAGTTCATGAAAACGGTAGCCAAGTTTTTTTAAGCTGACTTTTGAAGTTTGCATCCCTAACTCAGGTTACAGAGTCCCTGAATGGCACAGTTCAGTTTCAGGGTTCACTGTGTTGCATTTACAACCAACCAGATGGGGAGAGCCTTGCTTCACTGGAATAAAGCTCTGTCCTTTTCCCAGATGGACATTGATCCCCTTCTGCCTCACATTCCACTCCCCAATGCAAAAATAGCACCAGGAGGGGATGATCTCAGTCCCTTAAAAACAGCCCCTTTTAGTGAGGACAGACTCTGAAAGAGTTTTTGCAAGTTGAACTGGCCTCAGGTCTCCTGGTCTGCAGTACTAAAGAGCTGTGAAACATAAAGAAAAATCATTTTTCCCTCAGGAAAAACGGAGTAATTTATGCAGGCAGCTCTGTGTTGAAACAGCAGTACTGTGGGCTTGAACAAACACCCAGTCAGCTGCAGCAGCAGCACACAGTGAGCAGTTTATTACCATGTCTCTCTGGATCCTGTGAATGTGCCATACATTTCCAACAGGCCTCAGACAGCACCTTTGTTAAATGGATGGGAAAAGTCACACATCACTCTATGCGCTTTGGTCCTGGCTTGCCAGACCTCTTTTCTGCCAAAACAGAGCATCATTTTCTACAGCAGCTCCAGTGCACACGACAGCCTGCAGGTTACTATGACAGCTGCAGACACTGTTACAGGCTCAGCCATAAAGCATACAGCCCTAGGCTGTGTAGTCAGGGTTAGCCAGGGTACAAAAATGCTTTTTTTCTTGCTAGCAAATAGCAGAAAAGCTCTTGCTGTAACAGCCTGTCTGCCTGGCCATGTGTGGCCACAGGGGCTGCAGGCTGAGCCCCAGAACCCAAAGCAGGCGAAGTCAGTAGTTGCTTTCACAGCCAGATTACAGCCAGGGGGATTCTGTCAAAGTCCAAAACTGTGTCTCCCCTGTGCAGAACACTCAGCCATGGTTTTTCTCATCCTTCTTGGCCTCTTTAGTTCACCTGGGCTCCTGCAGTGTCTGAGGTGGAGAGGGAAACAGCATGTGACAAAAACATGAGCTGCCTCTACAGACCCCAGCTTTCAGATCCCAGTCTGGATATGGATGAAATAAATTTGAAGCATATCACAGGCACTTGACCTCAGCCCACAGAGGGTGAGGATCTGCCTTCAGGATTTGCTGAGGGGAGGGTTCAGCAGGAGCCTCGAGGCAAGAGATGCTTCCCTCACATCCCATTTTCAGTCTCTGTTGCATAAACCCCACCCAAAAACCAGCCTCAGAGATAAAGCTTCCCTCCTCAGGTGCTTTCATCATTACCAATCCCTTTAGAAAAAAGCATGAAGGATTCATTTTACCCATAAATTTGGATTACATTCTCCTTTTATCAGCATCTTTTCCTTAATGACTTTGGCCACGCGTTTTGCAGGTCTGCTCAGGTTTGTGAGCTTTCCTCACTGAAAACTTCAAAACATTGTTGAGAGGAAAGAAAAATTGCCAGTTGTGTGTGCTGGACTATTGCAAGAGAGTCATCAATTATGCAGGTTTTGGAATATGTTACACTACCCACAGCTGTTTGATAGCTGGGTGATATGATTTATGGAAACAGCCAAGATTCAATTACTGATTTCCCATAAATTATCTATACAGCCCTTTCATCCTGTGCCAGGTTATCAAGGGCTCTGATGAACAGAGGGGCCAAAGACGGGGTTCTCTGACCATGAAACGAACTGGGATTTTCAAAGAGAAATCAAAAGAAAAGAAACAAGTGAAGTAGTGCCTGTGGGAGGTGTCAGACTTCAGATTCATGAAATTGGACTGTCATTTCCAGGCAGGAGCAGGAACATTTAGTACAGATACACTGATCAAGCCAGTCTTCAGACTATCTGTCTATTTGTCCTTGACTCCTTATCATGTGCTGTGGGAGAGGCAGATATGGCTGGAAGGAAATAGCACTTTTTGCTGCATCTCACAAACCTGTAAATATTATTGACAGGAATCATTTAATAAGCGCCTGGGAAATTTGAGGAACAAGAACTGACTTTGGCAAGGGTTTTTTTCAGAATAGAGAAAGCACAGCTGGCCCTTAGGAATAACAACACCAGTTTCAGAGAGGCTAGCACTGCAGAGGAATGGAACCACTGTCAATCTTGTATGAGGCAATACTGACCATAAAATCCCAGCATATATTGGGTTTAGGAAGCATTTGGGAGTCTCACTCAGAAACTGCAAATGAAATGTGAACAAAGGGGAAAGGAATTGCAGGAGCAAATATTCTTCTTGTCACCCCATCAAGCCAATGGTCCTGGCCAAGACTCTTTCCTCTCCACTGCTGAAAGGACTCCACAATGTTGCTATTTGCATTTATTTTCTCTTTGACTTTTCCAGTCAGCCTGAAAGGCAGCAAGCCCAATCACTGGCATGGCACCACCTCTGTTATCACCACTCTCATTTCAAATCTGAGCTTTGTAACCTGGTCCGTGGCAGCTGTAAGGAGAAAACTGTCTAATTAGAGATTAAATACATCATCCAGAGGAAAATAAAATAACCCTCTGGCCACACTTTAGAGGACTGAAAGTGGAAACAAGGGCAGACAAAAGAAAAGTTAAACAGGAAACTCCAGTAGGAATTCTCTGTGCTCTTGGGGGTTATGGGCAATAATCTTTGCCTCCCTCTACAGCTACAGGGGAAACACACATCTCTCAAGATCAGCACAACTGCACATAAAGCCTGGCCTCCTGGGTGGGGCACACTATTGCATTCCCTAAATTTAGATGTTTGAATTCTCCCTGCTCCCACCATTGACTTTTCTCTCACCAAAGAAAAGTCACTCTTGTTCTCCTCAGGAGTACCTTGTTCCTAACAAGTTATGGACAGGGAAGGAAAGCAGAGCTTGAAAAATATCTTTCATAGAGATTTCAAATTTTCTAGTTCTCTCCTTTATTTCCCCTGTATTTGTCTTTTTTCCCCATGTTTTTTATTTTGTACCATGTTGTGCCACCCTCTCCCATTCTCACAAGTGAGTGGGAGGACAAGGCTGAAGCAAGCAGTTGTTTGTCTGCTTGTTTTAAAATAACAGAGTGAAAATTAATGTGGTTCATTCTTTGTGAAGCAAAAGCTCAGTCTGGGGCAGTGCTATAATGGAGCAGCTGAGGGAAATGGATTCTATTAGCCTGGTTACAATCCCTTTACTTAGGGCTGGTTATTACAGAGCACTCCCCCTAACTGTGCAACCTGCTGTACACACAAATAACAGGTGAGACCGTAATGATGGGTTGTTCCACACCACAGCACTCAACTGGCAAAGTGATTCTCACAGGAAATTGTCTCTGCTCACCTGAGCAAACCCTGCTCAGGGAGCCAGGCTGGAGCTCTGCACCAGGGGTGCAGGGACTGCTCTGGGCACTGCAATGGGAACAGCCCAAACATCACCAGTGAGGGACAAACCTGCCCCAAAAGAGGCTCTGCTCTCTGGGAAAGGTCCCAGAATGCTTAAACTGTGCCAAACTCCCATCTGGACCCCAGCACCTTCACCAGCACAGGGCCCATGAGGCACAAGCTCCAGACAGACTTTGAGCAGTGGTTGCAGCCACAGCTCTGGGATAGAAGAGTGGCTAGTTCTTCAACCCCTGTGGGTTTTGATGCATTTCTCCACAGCCATTGTCCCGTGGAGCTTTTTACTGGCTGAGGAGAGTCTGGCCAGCACACCACAACAATTAAAAGGTCCATGGTTTGCTGATCCAGCAGCAGTTCCGCAGGTCTCTTGGGGGAACAGCACACAGCAGTCGAGCCCTTCCTTGGGTGACCAGTCCATGGACTGCTTGAATCTCCCTTATCTGCCAGCCCCTTGTTTTCTTCCTGTAAATGTCTGAAATGATGAATTTAAGATTTAAAGACCAAAGTTACTGTAGTGTGCCCAAAATAATAAATGTTTCAGATTTTCAATTACCCTAAATGTAGAAGTGTTGGATCCCGTTTCTGTAATGCGTCACACAGAACCATTACCCCACAATCCATTAATTATCACAAGGTCAGCACATTCCCTGGTGTCTCTTCATGACTGCACAATGAACAAGCACTGCCTCTGCTGTGGGCAGACTCCAGATGTACAGCCAGACTCTGGCTACCCAAAATGATCCAGAGCACGGTGCTGGGCTTTGGGGATAAACATGTCTGACAGAACAGGAGAGGAGGACAAGGGAGACTAAGCTACCCATGTAACTTTGAGCATAAACAACAAACAAAAAACCAAACTGCTCTAGGGAGATGTGCAAAAGAGCCTGAGCTACACCAAAGAATAGCTCTGTAAACAGAAAATGAAAGATTGCTTTCATCCACAAAAGATTTCAAGAAATGGGAGGAAGGGAAAAGTAGGAAACAAAATAGCAAGCTAAAAATGAAAAAGAGAGTTGAGGCCAGGTCTAGTCCGCATCTGTTCATGCCTCCCACCATCACAGCCACATCTGCTGCCACTTATACCATGGTGGGCTCTTGGACGTGAGAAAGATTCAAGCTCCTTCCTCAAATTCACCACAGCCCCTCCCACAAGGAGGAATTTACTGGACAAAGGTGGGGAGGAGACTGGGGAGAGGCACAGTCCCACCCCGAGCACCAGACATTCCTCCAAACTCTTCCCAGATCTGGGGTGCATCAATCCAGTGAACCAATCCATGCCATCCTCTCCATTTCTGTCCAAGCTTTGGCTGCCCCATTTTTAATATCTAACCCCATTCCTGCAAGACTCTCGAGACCTCTATGTGATTCCCCAGGCTCCACCTTCAATATGACCTTTCTGGCACCTCAAATATGTAAAATGCCCTCTCTCTACTCCTGCCCTTGCTTTTCCCACTTTCTCTGAGCTTCCTCTACCTGGCTTTCATTTTCAAAGATTCTAGAGGTAATATTTTATTGTAATGGGTTTTATGATGATGATGTACAACACCCTTAAGTGCTTTGGTGAAGGAAGAAAGAAAGGTTGTGCTATAAATAAAACTCTCATCTGCGATCAGAGGCACACAATGATGGATGTGTGGGGGTGAGTGAACTCACATCCCCCCAGACCAACCCTCCAGTGGGTGGTGGCTGCTCTGGAAGGAGCCAGGGTCACAGTGCAGAGGAGCCCATTTGGCAGTGGCTTCTTCCACAAGGAGTGAGCCAGCTAGTCTGGGAGCCAGCGAGTGAGCAGGGAGAACCAGCCAGAAACTGGCTGCTTGTGTTGCCTTTTCTGCTGTGGATCAACATCAGAGCTTCCTTTGAGCCTGGGTTAATTAACTCCTGTCCCCCACCCGGGTCTCCTGCCAATTCAAACTGGTCAATACACAGGCTACACCTGCTAGAATCATTCCCCAGTGGAGCCTCTCTCAATATGTCACAGCTGGGTTTGGTTTTTTGTTTTTTTTAAAATAGGGTTAACTGTTTTAAGAGATGGAATAAATTCCTACAGCAGGAGAAGGAGAGAGCAAAGAAAGTTTCCAGCTCCTGAAATCATTCCCCTTTGAGCTATACTATGAATGAAGGGAGCCAGAGGAAGATGATGACATGGAGAGAAAACAAAGCAAAGCAAAAATAGATATCTAATAAAGAAAAAAGGCACAGAGAAGAACAAAGAAGGGTGGTTATCTATCCTGCAGCTTTACAGGCAGTATTAGCATCTTGTTGCCTAATGAGCCATAGAGGTAATAGACACACCAGGAAAATAAAATGGGAGGGAAAAGCAAGCATCAATAACACAGAAAAACAACCACAGAGACTGCTACTAAGCAAATGTCACTCCTCTCACCTTCCCTGAGTCTTCCCAGTCAGCTGCCCTCCTCCCTCCCCAGATGTTTGTTCTCTCTCTTCTGGCACTTTATCTCTGCAACCATTTGGTTTTCATTATGTCCTGGGGTTTTGAGTTGGCAACAGCCAAGGAGCTGGATTCAAAAACAGCTCTCAGGGGTCCTTTGCAAGTGGTAACATCTCCTTGTGGTGCAGAGATATGGTCTGGCCTCACTGAAGTTGGAAGAGAAGAGTGCAAGGACACACTGATGTCCCCTCTCAGTGTGTCATGGGTGGGATTTCATGCTCAGGATAAACAAAAAGACCCAGACCTGTCAGCTTGGCTCAGCCCAGCCGTTTGGAGACACAACCCTCTGGCTGGAAAACCCTTTGCCTGTTCACAGTAGCACAAACCAAAGCCTAGAGAACAGATCCACCACCCTTTACTGGCACAGCTTTTCAGCAGGAGGCTGGGACAATGACAGGAGTGACAGCCAGGCAAGGGCTGTCACTGCCCCACCTTCTCACCTAGAAACCTCTGCCAGCAACTTGGACATTAAATGCAGCTGATTCTCAGTCAAACTACCTTTGCTTTCTTTTTGGACACAAAAGAATATGCCCTAGCCTGTTTCTTCCCCCTTCCCTATTTCTTTTTCCTTTCTTAACTCATCAGTCCCTTCTCCTGTCTTCTTTTTCATCTGCAGCTCCTGCAGCTGCCTTCAAGGTTTATTCCTTTCCTGTGGGATTATTTGGAAGTTTTCTTGTGCAGGGCAAATAGCATTTCTGTAATAAAGCCTCAGCCACATTCCATTAGTGTCATTTCCATCTGCAGAAGTGAAGTGTCAGCTAATAAAAGGTAGCACAGACCCCTTGGGCAAGATAAAATGAGAGAGCAAGAGGAGGGGGGGAAATCTACCGTCAGAGATGGAGAAATGATAAATGTCTTTCCAGAAGCAGGGACACCTGGAATGGGAAGAAGGGAGCACTGGGGGACAGGGAGGGGAAACAAAGAAGGCAGAATATTATCTTTGCTAAGAAAGCTTTGTTTTTGTAAGGTCTCATTAACTCAAAAATCACCTTCTACCCATCTTCTCCATACACTGAGGGCAATATCCAGCCTGGCTGCAGCTCTGCAGGGAGAGGATAATGTGCAATTATTGTTTGCAAGCAGCAGTGGCCTGGGGGAGCCGTGGGGAGCTGCACAGCAGAGTTCAGCAAGGCAGGGTCCAGCAAGGCACACAAAAAGACACTCAGACCATGTCCAGATGGCTCTGCTGAGCCTTGTCCCTCCACAGGGATGGGAGCAGACAGGGGTGTCACTGGCTGTGGCTGAGCTGTGAGACCCAGAGGCGTTTCTGGGACAATTTTGTGCATCTCAGCCTTTCCCTGACCTCACGTCAGCCATCCAGCAGGCTCCCCCATCCAGAGGATGTCAGGACGAGCCCCTCAGGGTCCATCACAGGGTGCAGCTCCCCTGCAGCCCAGGGGCACATTTATGACCCATTTGGTCCCTGTCTGCTCCCATTAATTGGGAGGGAGGTGACTGCAGTGCTGCTGTGGCCTCAGAGCTGTCCACCAGAACTCACCAGCCCCACAAGCTGTGCAGCAAAGCAGGCACATCACCCACCCCTCCAGAGAACCCTTCCCTCTGGACAAGGACAGAAAGGCATAAATGCCACGAGAGGAAAAAAAAAAATTACAAAAATAAAGTTCAGTTAAAATGCCCCATTTTTTTCCCCTGCAACTAGAACTTCTCTCTCTGAGCTCAGATTATTTTTGTCTGGACTCAGGCTCCAACTCTGAAGCAGTCTCACCTCTCTGCTGACTTTAGACATGACATTCAAAATTTCCAACTACTGCTGAGTGCAAACATCTCCCAACTCCTTTAGAGAAGCACAACCATAAAAGAGGAGCTCTGATCAGATTTATGCCAATCTGGCAGCTCTAAATGCCACAATCATGTTAGCTCAGGCAAACATGATCCCATGAGAGATGTCAAGGGTGCCATAGCCCAAAGTTTTCAGGTCTCCAGCTGGGCCACTGGAGTATTGGCAGCTGAGAGAGGATGACAGCCTTCAAGCTTTTTCAATTTTCCTTAGGAGCATGATCAGTCCAGATTAAGCCCAAAGGCTGTGTTCATGAGGTCTGTCTGGGCAGTGATGTTCACCTCAGCCACAGGTGTTTCTTCTAAAATATGCAATACACACACATGCACCTGTCGTTTTGGCCAAACCTTCTTCACCTCTGCCCTCAGAAACAATTCCTTCCTAACCCTTCCTACCAGCAGCATGTTACCATCAATATTTTGGAAAGTAATCATGTCAAACAAAACTATCATATGGGTAAATACAGAAAGCTGTGGTGTTTATAGGCCTCAGATTCTCTTAGTTGACCACCCAAAAGTACCTCATGATAAATTAAGGACTTTCCTTTCCATTTGAAATGGAAATATCACCTGGCAGCCATGCTCCCCTCATTGCTTGGAGTACATATGGATTTTTCCCTGTATCTGTATAGCAGCATCACCCCTGGGGCACTGGCAGGGTTTTAAGCCTGTGACAGATCACCGTGTCCCTCCAATTTCCTGGCTAAATTCACGTAGCTGAGCATTCCAGGGAGCCAACTGGATAGCAGTTTGCTTAATAAAAGTTGCCTTTATACAAAGATCTAAATCCTATTTTCCAAGAACTGGCAGGGGATTTTCAGGGTGTAATCCACCTGCTGCTGGCCCTCCACAGCAAAGAAACTTCTCACTTGATGGCTGGGATTTTTTTGCATGGGAGAACACCACAGGGTTTTTCTGGTGGTGCTGGGAGAGGGGAATGTGGGAGCACCTGTGGATTGCCACAGGCAGAGGAAAAAGGTCGGCCAGTTTTTTCCATGTCTGCTGAGCAGCCTGCTATCGAAGACAACAGGATAGAAAAGCCTGAAGAGGCTGCAATTCTCCAAAATTTTGCTCAGGGAAATGATTACCACGTACAGTGTGGAAGTCTGAATCAACAGTCCTCTGAAGGACCTTGGGAAGCCCTTTTAGTTGTTTCAGAAGCAAATTCTCCTATGATCCTATCATTGTTTGGAGGATCTGAATCACTCTCAAGTAAACCCTGAGGATTCCCACTGTGCTGAGACATCTCCATTCTGATGTGAAAGTGCCACTGTGTCACCCTCCTGCCTCAAGGAACAGTCACCTGGGTGAAAACGAGACTGGTATGACAAGAGTGATTAAAGCTTGGAACAAATACCCATCAATGATTCAAAATATTTGAAGAAGATTTGCTTGTCTCTAGGGCCTCAAAAACCATCTTGTGCAAGGCTCCTTTTCCCAGGAAGAAATTCACAGTGGTCCTTTAAGCTTCTGAAACGTAAGCAATGGATTATTAACAAATGTGAGTGGAAGGGTGGCTCAGTTTGAGGTCACCTTTGTATACATACAGGCTTCCATCCTTTCTTCACAGAAAGATTATCCTCCCCACAGATAGATGCTGGAAGTCATCCAAGAATTTAAGAACATTCTTTCATTCACAGGTGTTTTTGGAGCTTACAACAGCAGTGCTTATTCTGGAAGATGATGAGAGAGAGAATTGCCTTGGCCCTTCAATCAGCTTTTGCCCATTTCACATCAAATTGCTATCTGATAATACTCAATGAAAACTGGAACACTCTAATGCAAACAGAAATGGCTCCAGCAGCCAGAAGAAACACTAATGACACAAATTAAATGGAAAGACGC
Organism: Sialia sialis; assembly: GCA_009812075.1. Lineage (NCBI taxonomy): Eukaryota > Metazoa > Chordata > Aves > Passeriformes > Turdidae > Sialia > Sialia sialis. The sequence continues at coordinate 3,419,995 of VRYO01001726.1, read as the reverse complement.
TGAAGCACGCAGTGGTGTCCTGGTGGGCAAGCTGAATGAGAGCCAGCAAATGTGCCCCCGGGGCAAGGCAGCCAGCAGCACACAGGCTGTGCCAGCAGGGCAGTGCCAGCAGCTGAGGCAGATGTGGTCACTCCCTTCCAGTCAGCACTGGTGACACACATCTGCAGCCCTGTGCCAGTGCTGGGCTCTCCAGAGCAAGGAAGATGTGGACGTGTTGGAAGGTGTCCAGCAAAGGGGCAGGAAGGTGTCCAAGGGACTCTGGGGACAAGGGAATGCTGAGGGAGCTGGGGTGGGAGCCTGGAGAAGAGAACTCAGGGAGACCTTGTCAATGTGTATTAATACCTGAGGCAGGAAATACAGATGGCAGGGCCAAACTCCTCTCAGTGGTGCCCGGAGTCAGAAGAGGCAAAGGGCACAAACCAATATACAGCAAATGAGCACCTGCCCTGGCTCTTGCCTCCCTCCAAAGCAATATCCCACATGGCAGCACGACTGTGGCATTGATTCTGGGGAAAATATCTCCATTTCTCAGCAGACCATTTCCCTGGGCTTTGAGACAGGGATGAGGAAGTTCCCATTCACCTTTCTCAGACATCCAGGGCGTGAGGTTGAATTCACCAACAAAGCTTCAGCAACAGCAGAGAGAGGGGGGGAACGTCGGAAAATGCATTTAGCTGCTGACAGCAGCCCAACAAAGGAGCACTACAAAGGCATGCAGAGCTTGGACAGAGTCGGTCTGGGACTGAGGGACCTTAGTTACAACAGCAGGGTGGAGAAGTAGAGCTGGAATCTATAGAAGGAGAAGAAATTATGACCTGACTGAGTGATATCTATTCCAGAGGGACCAAGGAAGGAAAAGAAACTACAAAACTGCTTAAGACTATATCAAACACACAGAATGAAGACCGTGAACTTAAAGATGTGGAAAGGTCATGCCACAAAGGAGTAGAGGTGGAAATCAAGAGAAGCAAAAATAAAACAGCTGCAGTGGAGAGTGCAGTGAGAGAGAGCAGGATAAAAAACACCGGGCAAGAAAATTGACAAGCCAAAAATATTGATTCTGTGCTTCCTTAGCCAATAAGGTTGACACCATGGGATCTGGGGAGGATGGAAGAAGTTCAGAGATGCAATTCACTGTTCCCTCTCCTCCAGACAAAGGCCAGGGATAGCTCACACCTGTGCAAATATTGCAATGACTCTGCAAATCTACACAGTTTTTACTGTCATGAGCTTTTTGCAATGGCCAAGAAAGATGGTCTGTGCCACCAAGATTTTCCTTTTTTTCTCACTTATTCAGCTCCAGCAGAGTCCTACTCAGCCCAGATATGCCTCAACACCTCTTGCAGCCCAAGTGAGGGCCTACATCAAAGAAAGAGAAGGGAGAAGAAGCCCATAACATTTTCTGCTCTGGGACAGCTAGATTGTCTTAAAGCCAGTGTTGAGCAAATGACACAAGCTGCCTTTTCCAGCCTGAAAGATGACCTGCTCTTCATCTATTTCATTAGCTCTAAATTATTCCTGTGGCCAAGACATTTGAAAGCAAATTGCCAAAAACCTTCAATCACTACCCCCAGCATCTGATTCCCCAACAGGACTCAGTGCCCAGGCTGATTCTCATCAAGACATGACTTGAAGGCACAACATCCTAGCCAAGAAACACTGAGAGGGAAGGGCAGAATGTGAGGCAGGAGATACTTCACATAAAAACCCCAGCAAGACTTAGTAGAGTCTACTTTTTTTCATTCAGGGGCTATTTCCGTATTCATCTGGACCCAGAAAATAGACCAAGGAATAGGAAGAAGAAAGAGGGGGTGTAAGCAGAGGGAGAAAAGACAGATATCTGTTATCATCCTAGTCAGTGTGTCTGACAGGACAAAGCTTTGGAGAGGGTTTAAGTTGGAGAAAATGCTGCCCCAGAGAATCACAACACTGGGAAAATCAATTAGCTGCTAAGTCGGCTGTGAGCATGCACAGCTCTGTGAACACCCAACTTTTTATCTTTATTCCTGAATCACAAAACAACCTGCCACCAGAGTCTTCCCAGAGCCAGGCCAGGACTGAAATAGCAGGGCCTCTGGCTGTGGTGACTGAGCTGCCACTGTGGATGTGCACAGGGAGGCTGCAGCAGCCCAGGGGAGCCCTCCAGAGCTGCTCAGAGGGATCTCTGCTTCAGAGGAGCTTTCTGACTGCAGTGGGGACTGAGAGGGTGAGAGCAGTCCAGGCTGGAAGAGGGAGAAAGAGATGAGCTCGTGGTTGGAGAGACTGTTTGTTTCCAGGAGTGCCACAGAAGTCAGGAGTGCCATTGTACCTGCAGGTCACACCTAGGGGACGGGAGCAGAGCAGAGCTGGCTTTGACTTGCAGGTGCCCCAGGCTGGAACTGAGGGAAATTTGCAGATTTGAACAGGAGATCAAAGAGAGCTTGGCTCATGGTCTTTTCAGCTAAAGGAAGAGACCTCTCTTGTCTGTGACAGTGGACTACAGGCTACACATTTGAGCCTGACTACAGAATTGCCTTTTCTTTAGAAGAGACAGACAGACAGTGCTGGTTTGAACTGTCCCCAGAGCTGGACTGCACAGTGCCAGGATGTGTGTCCAGACTCTGCTGGACAGCTCATGGATGTTGCTCTACATGGAATCATTAAGGATGAAAAAGAACTCCAAGTTCATTGAGTCCAACCTTTGACCAAGCCCTGCCATGCTCCTAAACCCGAACACTCAGTGCCACATCCAGTCATTTCTTGAACACTTCCAGGGATGGTGACTCCACCACCTCCCTGGACTGCCCATTCCAACGCTCAACCACCCTTTCAGGGATGAAATTCTTCCTGATGCTCAACCTGAACCTTTCCTGGCACAGCTTGACATGCATCAGAAACAGACACAGGATGTTATTACTGGGTATAGAGTGGGGTCTCCAAACTTCCAACTTTTTTTGTTGTGCTATTGAGGGCAGCTAGTTGAAAGGGTTTTTAACATTTGCTTGACAGGCAAAGATAGGCTTCAGTTGCCTGTTTACCTCTGCCTGCCCTGCCCTGTGGGAACCCTGGACATCCCTCTGGCTACCCTGGATGGTTCGAGACCCTGGCAGGGGGCTCAGAAGCCTTGGCACAGAGCCCAAGACCCCTGTGCCTTTGATTTCAAACCCTGGGAAAAATTACCACCTCTGCACGAAGAGTTACAAGTCACAAAAATTAAGTAGACTATAAGTTAGTTTATCACAGGGTGAAAAAGTAGGTTTTAAAGATTTTTTGAATAGGGGTTCAGAGTCAAGATGGAGGAATTTGGGCGTGTTCTGTCCTTCTTTCCCCTTCTTCTTGGCATCCATCTTCTGGGTGATGGTGGCACTTTTCGATTGGTTTAGAGTAGAACTAAACTGTACAACATAGGTGATAGGTATTGGAAGAAAACTGTAAATAATGTTCATGCAGTTTGTAGTATAAAAATGGTAATACCGCCCTGAAGGCAGGCAATGTGCCTTGGACTGACATGCTGAATTGTCCTCGGCTGGTCAGGCAAAGAACTTCTTAGATAAGATAAAATAAACAACTCTGGAAACAACAGAAGATGGCTCCTGACTCCTTCTTTGGTTCTGGGGCTGGGCAACAGAGACTTTTAAACCACACAGGTGGCCGTCTCAAGCTCCTGAGACTCCACCAACACTGCCCCTCTCCTGCCCTTGCTGTCTTCATGCAGCGTCCAGATGTGCTGACACACCAAGAACACATTTCCCCACTGGCAGGAATCGTGCTGGGCAATGGAAGAGTTCCCCAGTGGGAGAACCAGAACCTGCCAATTACCTTGGCACGCACCACGGGATCGGAGCGGGCAGGTAGAGCAGGGCTGAGCTCTCTGCCAGCCCCTGCTGTCCCCTCGGTGCTGCCTGGTAATGAAGTCATGGTAATGAAGTCATTTTGGCCAGCAGGACACGCAGCAGATGGGCTCTGGCACCCAGGGGCTGCACCAGAGCTCCTCGTGTGAGAGCTGATTAAGGTCGGTGTTTTACAAACGCAATCAAGGAAGAGAGCCTGAGCGGTGTTATGACAGCAATAAAAGTGTCCTGCTTCGTCAGCACTTTGGAAAAATTAGTTTAAACATCCTCAGTGGCAAACAGCATTTAGTGCTGCTCAGCGCGGGAGAGGGAGGCAGCAAAAAGAGACTACACAGGCTTTTTAAAAATAAAACTCCAAGCGACTTTGGCACAGTGAGTCAATCACAAGCAAGCATCTCCCCACAGTGCCCCGCTGCATGAAACTCCTTCCTGAGATAAATCAGGGCCACATCTAGCCAAACACAACAGCAGTGCCAGCTCTTGCTGCATAGTGCACCTTCCTCCAAGGTTTTAGAGTTAGCACCTGCATCTCTTCAGAGAACTGCAGCATCTCACCTTACACTGCACCACCAGGTTCTACAGTGCCTGATAGCACTGTCTCATCATGCCTATTGTGCATCTCCTTTCCTTGCTCTCAAGTCTACACTGCAGTGCAAACTCCATGGTGAACCTTAAAAATCAATTCCAATTACAGAACCTGATTTTCCCTCTGTCCAAAATGTTTATTTTTTTTTCCTAGTTAAACTTTCAAATTCTGATCCGAAGTGTGTTTTCTCTTCCTTGCCTCTTTCAAAAAAACCCCAAAGTGAATTGGGTGATTTACAAATTTGTGTAAGGGTCTAGGGAGACAGAAGATAGGAGTGATATGTATCCTCACTACTTTTCTTAAAAATAACCACACAGACAAAAAAAACCCCAATAAACTAAATAGCATCACTCAGAAAGAAAAGTGCCTCAAGGCTTGAAACTAAGCAGTGTGGCCCCAAAATACCAGTTGGATTTAGCTAGAAAAAAAGGGCAGCTGAAACAAAACACAACCAATTCTGCATCAACTCTCCAGACCATCCTTCCACAGCCACTGATCCTGCTCCCCTTCTGCAGGGAGGAGAAATCACACCCCCATATTGACCTCCCTGCACACTCTCCGTGCCAGCCCTTATAAGTTCACGGTCTGCTGTCCCTGGGCTGCTGCTGGGCCAATTTGCATGAGGGAAACTGTAAATGTCACACTGAAACACTCACAGTCGTATTCTCCCAAAGCAAATAAAGCTGAGGAGCAGCAAGCAGAGAAAATTACATCCACAAAGCAGTCATAAACCAGCCACATTCCAGACACTTTGCAAGTTTTGTTGTCTCACAAATATTTGGTAGATTCAAAGGTTTTTCTTTAGACAAAATGTAGTGTTTTCTTACTCCCCCACTGTGAAGTTAAAAACCTTATGGTACAAAGGGTGACAGGACAAGGGGCACCCCTCTCTTGAGGTGGGAAATATAAGGTTCCCCTTCACACTCATGGTAGTAAAAGGCCGGAAAGTCCACAAAGAATTATCGATTCATTCAGGATCACAGAATCATTTGGGCTGGAAAAATCTTCAAGTTCTTCGAGTCCAACCATGGTCCAGTGCTGCTAAGCCCATCACTAAACCATGTTCCCAAGTGTCACATACACATCTTTTAAATCTGAGGTCTCAGCCCTGTGCAGGTGCCTGTCTGCTCTCCAGACTGAGATGGGAGGTTGTCTGAGATGCTTTGGAATCAAAATTTGATGGGCTGAGTGGGGTAGGAGAGATCAGCTTTGGATGTGAAGTTTCCAAGGACTGAGGAACCCCTCCTGTGCCTGGGCAACATCACTTATTGTACCCCCTAACTAAAGAAAATAATATTTTTTATGGAAATTAACCAAAACTTGTCTACATGCAGCTCCATTGCAGGTGAGGGACCAGAGCAGATTCTCCATATCAGACTGAGAAATAAAAAATTCCCACTACAATTGTCACTAATCACTTGGCCCCTCCTACAACAGCAGAGGACACTATATTTCTGCATATTTCCTTTCAGCTTAACCCAACACATTTTCAGAGACTGAAACTCTCTCACTGTGGCTCAGATAATGGAGAATAAGATGGGAAAAACGTATATCAACATGCCCAGTCTCTCCAGCCAGCCAGAAAGAAAGAAGGAGTTTAATATGACCCTGGCAAGGGTCAAAACTACCTTTGATTAATCATTCATTTTCCTGGCTCCTGGGAGTTGCTCTTCCACATCAGTGATGTTCTGGGTGAGGTTTACAGTGGATATTTTTCCCCTCTCAGAGCAAGATCACCCAGCTCTGGCAGACACAAGCTGTGGTGGCTCCAGCAGAGAGGCAGAGCCAAGGAGGGGGATGCACTGCAAGGCTCAACCTGGTGCTCTCAGGAACAGGCTGGGACAGTGCAGGGATGAGCTGGAGTGGGGCAGGATGGGCCCCTCCATCCCTCACCAGGGCAGACTGATTTCTCTTGTGTATCTGAGCAAGCCCAGAATGTTAAACAGCTTCAGTTCCCTCCCATTTCTTCATCAGTCTTTTTCCCCCAAAAACCCAATTCCCTCTCATATCAGCTTTCCTGCTGTCCCAAGGCTCTGTGTGTACCTAGGGTAAAAGCTCCTGAGAGGACGTGAAGACCCAGGATAAGATTTCAGCAAGCAGTGAACTGAGATTGTGATCAAGATGCTCCACTTTGTGCAGTACACAGTGCTGGGTAAGGGATTTACACAAAAACAGTCCCAAGTACAGCACATATCATAGCTGTGCCATTTAGGTAATGCCATGCTCTGCTCCTTCCCTCCACAGTATTCTGGTGCCCAAGCTAAAGGAGCAACACAGGTCATAGGAAAGTGAATTTCAGAGTAACTAGATAGGAAAAGAAATTTTTAAAAGGGAAATATGTATATGTGGCCTGGAAGCTGCTCACCAAACCTCCAGCCTTTTTTCCAGTGTGCCCAAGGGACCCAAATGTATATTTTGGGGGGAAAACCACAATAAGCAATGAAAAACAAACAAATAAACAAACCAACAAAAAGAAGAAAAAAAAAAAAGAAGAAGGCAAAGTCAGAGAGCAATGAATCTATTCCATTTTGCCCAAAACATTTAAATCTTGGCACAAACCCCTTTCATGGAGCTACTGTACTGCCTTCAGCAACCTCCTCTCAACTCTAGAGACATTCAGCTGCACCAGGCTCTTCCTCTGCCAAGGAAAAACAATTTCCTCATGTCCTTCCTCTCCCCCTCTGTCACATTCCAAGCAAGCCAGGGCTTGGCCCAGAAGATGTTGCTGTGAGGAAGGAGTTCAGGCAATACCAGACTGATTCAGCGGCTTGGCACCTCACACAGAAGCACTGGGCAAACATGACCTGTGTTCATTGGGAGAGAGGAGACTCAGAGGTGACCAAGAGAAAACATAACTCCAAAGAGAATTCATGGGATGGTATGAAACTGTTTAGGGCTGTGTCAAATGTTGGAAGCAGGTGAGTAAATGAAGAAGCTCAGGAAAGGTCAAGCCTTGGAGCAATGGGGTGAGGATCTCTTTATGCAGGGAAGAACTGATCTCAGACATGCTCTTGCCAGAGGCAGCAGGGAAGAAAAATAAAGTAAATAGTTCTGAAGGAATTGGAGGATGGAATTCATCTCATTTAAAGCATCCAAAAATGAAGTGTGTAATCTGGGCCTGTCATTCAGGTTCCCTCAACAGCAGAGAAAGACATTTTAGAGGGCAAGTACAGTAATTTCACAGCTATAGGGTGCATGCTTTTGACTAAAATTTTGATCGAAACCCAGAAGTGCGCCTTATAATCCGGTGTGCCTTCTATATGGACAAAGTTCAGGAATTTGCCGACACGGAAGTGCGAGCCGCAACAAGCTGTGAGAGCCATGAGAGCCGGCGGCTGCAGCAGCTGCAGCAGCTGGTGCTGGGGGCAGGCAGGAGTGCAGGGGCCCACGATACAGGGAGGGCACCTGGGGCTGCGTTTAAAGGCTGCGCCAATCTGTGAAAAATGTTTGCAAATTGAGCATCTGCCACCAAACCCCAAGATCACGAGATTCCATTACTAATTCATTCCTTTGTTGCGCACAGATCCTTGCTACAAAAATAAAGTGCGTCTTATATTCCGGTGCACCTTCTATATGGACAAAGTTCGGGAAATTGCCGATCACCCAGAAGTGCGCCTTATAATCCGGTGCACCTTATAGTCGTGAAATTGCTGTAATCCTGGCTACCAGTGAAAATGCCTGTTAGCATGGATCCAGGAACTGGCTCAGAGATGAGGTGAGGAAAATCCCAACCTTAATCACTGCAGAGCTCCTGAGAAGGTGACAAACATTTGCCAACATGAATTTAATGAGGTGTCTCCTTGGAGTGGCACCCCACCAAGTTTTAACAGAGACTCTGTGGATGTGAGTGTGGCCATGTGCCAGCTTCAGCTAACCAGCAAAACTCAGCAAAAACAAAACAAAATGGTCTTTATTAGCATTTAAATACCTAAGGGATTTATTAAAAAAAAAAAAAATAAAAAGATGGCAAAATACAAGGAAAGATGATGAATGCTAATGCAATAAATGAAGAAAATATATTATCTTCGATTCCTTTTTGCCTGGATCTATAGTTATTTTAGAAGGAGATTGGGTTATGAGATAAATTTCATTTATTTCTACTAAAAGAAGAATGCTACATTTTTTTGACAAGTGTTCTTCAATATGCCACCTGGATAGTTCTGGTAACAGGTAATAAAAATGAAATATGATAGGATTTCCAAGAAGATCCCAGCAGTTAACAAGGGAAACAATTTCATAGCTCTTCCTTAGGAGGTGCCCAGATTTCCCAGGGATAACAAGAAAGCTTTAATCAGTCCCTTTGCAAGGTGTGTAGGGGAGTTTTCAAGATGTGGCTTTATACCTGTCCTAGTTGTTGCTGTTCCTTAAGAAGCAGCAAAGTAAAATGAGAGCACTTGGCTGGATGAAAACCAGCTGCCTGTAGAGTGAGCATCAGTGGGGAGTGCTGGAGTAGGGGATTACAGAAGGAAAGGCAGGATGAGTTTTATTAGGAGAACCACAGGCTCAGCAGCTGCAGTTGTCCTGGGTCTAATTCTAATTTTACCTAATACTAATTTTACAGACAAACATGGTTTTAGCTGGTCTTGACCCATGGGCTGAGCCTGGCTGCAGACCCCACACTGTTCCAAAGGCAGCCTGGTCTTACACAGCCCTAATTCCCAGTTTGTTCTCCACAGATTTACATTTGTACAAGGCCTTTATTGGATGCCATGAAAGCCGGCTGTGAAGAAGGATCATACTTGAGATGCTTAAACAAATCATCCTTCTGTGATTTGACTCTACATTAAGGCACCAAGTAAACAGAATTAATCAAATCTGCAGTTTCTTCTTCTGGGCCGGCTTCTGTTGGCCTTTGCATTTTGTGTGAGTTTCTCCTTGCTTTTCAAACACATTTCTCCATCCTGGAGAGAGAGAGAGCTGTCCCACCACTGAACCCCCAGCACAATGAGACTGCAAAGGAGCCAGGGGACCCTCTCTTTGCTGCTGTCTGCAGCCAGGAGAGCAGGAATGCTGCACAAAGTGGCAGTGACTGTGCAATGCATAAATCATAGGGACAATATTGTCTCTTCCCTTTGCACAGATTCCATATATCACCATGACTCAGTGCAGATCTCCCAGTGGGGATTAATTCCAACTTTTAATGCACTTTCCATCTGATTCCTCCGTGACAACAGATGGGTCTCTGTCCTGAGATATTGCATTTTGCAGACAATATATTAAGCACCTCTGTGTTTCAGTACAATTTGGTTTGGGGACCCACTACTAATCCCATTTCAGTGGTTTGAGTTGTGTATTTTACCACTGACAAGACAAAACCCCTCCAGTCCAATGTCCATCATCTCTTCCCCTCTCCTCTACTTTTTTTGGTTTCACCAATCTTCCTGGATGTGATAAATCATGTAAATTTAATTTAGAGATTATACCCCTGGCTTTAGAGGCAGACAAGGTTAGCTCTCTGCTTGCAGCCTGTAGCCCACTAATCTTATAAAATTCCTCCATTCCCACTTGGCTGGAGCTGCTGTTGGGGAGTGGACGGATGGCAATATCTATTCTCTAAAGTGTTTTGGGTTTTTGTTGGACACTTGCAGATGGCATCCTGGCCACTGTCCAAACTCATACTGCTGCATAAGGGTAAATCCTGAAGGTTTTCACGAGCCCACTGTATTGCAAGCTTTATCTCAGCAGTATGAAGTTGGTGCTATCATTTCCAAATTCTTCCCAGTCTCTCCAATCAGTTAAAGATTTCTTTCAGTTACATTTTTCCAAAGACTGAGCAGCTCCTAAGTCCATAGCACTTCCTCCCTCTGCATGTTTGCTGCCTCCTTTCTGTATGACTGGAGGCCAACACTCCTTCCCTAAAGAACTATCAGATCTGCAGAGAACATGGAATAAACAGGACAATTCCTGATATCTAAAAAAAAAAGCATCATTCTTTTCCTTTCAGGATTCTCTGGCCCCAGGCTGAGGGTTACAAGCACTGACCAAGCACATCATTCATGCAATCTTTCCTTCATCTATAAATTCCCTTTCTAAGGAAACGTGTAGCACCAGCAGGGGATTAAAATCAGTTGTTTCATGGGCATCCCAGGTGGTTGTCTTTCATCTCCTTTCCTAATATTTCTGTTAGGCTTGGGTAGTTTTTATTGGCTTTTTTCTCTTTGCTCTTTCTCACGCCTGAGCGGTTCTTGGCTTCGGCAGGCACAGAAACAGCAGTTTTATGACATGCATTTTTTAATGTATCAAAACATGTTCTTTTGATCCATTTTTTAAAAAGCAAACTCTGCTCAGCAAAGGTCAATAAGCTTCCCACATCAGTTGGATGTAAGAGAGGTCCAGATGTTGCTAAGAATCGAAACTCTCATCTTCAGAAATCAGCAGGGCAAAACCACAGGCCTAAGCCACAAGATATTGCTGGACTGTCCAAGAGCTGGCCCAGGATGTTCTTTAGTGCTGACTGTTTGGCACATCTGAGAGAAGTTTATATGAAGTTACTGCAGTTCCATGAGCTCCGTAACAGCTACCCAGACAATTCACATTGGCAGGTTTCTATAGCTCTGGGTTTCACACACAGGGAAAGTGCTGAAAGCAAACACAGACCTCAGACAACCAGCACATCACACCCTCCTCTTGTAGCAACTCAGTATTTGCACACCCATCATTAAAAAGAAATCGTGTCCAGCCCAAAGCCTGTGTTCTCTCTGCCGGGTGACCCTTATTAAAAACAAAAGGAAGGGAAGGAACCAAGGTTTCAGCCAGCACTGACCCGCCAGCATCCTCCAGGTGCTGTGGCAGGGCAGTGCCCACTGCAGCTTGGCCAGGACACCTGAGGTGATTTTTAAGCACAGGGCAAATTCTTTTTGGCCTTTAACACAAACCAAGTCGTGTCAGTAATGATTTTTATCAAGCTCTTTAGAGCTTTAGTCCACACTGAAGTTGGGCATCTCAGCTTGTTCCAAACTTTACAGACAAGAAGTTAAAAATTCTTGTATTTTACTTCTTTCCCTTCAATTCAATGAAGAAAATGCTGGCTGTGCAAAATACATTTTGCTCTACTACTCCCAAAGTGGATTTCCTTAGAATCTGCTTATATACTTGCATAGGTATTATGACTTTTTAACGAGTTATTTGAATGTGGAAGGCAGGAGATTTACCAGACAGAGCTGGAGAGAGCACCCAAGGATGGGAGAAGGCTGGGATTGGAGGCAGTAGCTGATTTTGCAAATTTTGCACCTTGTGAGGTTGCAGAAAAGCACCCAAGGAACTCAGGTCAAGAGAAGAAGGATAGAGGACCTGGAAAGCAAGAGGAGGACAGGAACTGGACACATACATTAAGCTTAGTCAGGGTTTTAAACCAAGCCCAGAACACCACTTTAGAATTATAGAATTGTCCAGGCTGGAAAAGATCTTAAATATCCTCAAGTCCAACTGTTAACCCAGTGCTGCCCAGTCTGCCACTAAAACATCTCCCTAAGCATCACATCTGCAGGTCTTTTAAGCACCTCCAAAGATGGTGACTCCTCCACTTTCTAGAAAAGCCAGTGCATCACAAAAACAGCTCCTGGCCTCTTCTCACAGCACAGGGCACAGCACCACTGATCCAGATGCTCCCTGAACTAGGCTAATCCCAGATTTGTTTCAGAAAAGTGTAATGGATGTTACAGTTCATTTATTAACATGGGAAGGATGATGCAAAAATCCCAAAGCCAACAGAGACTGGACAGACAATGGTGCATGGCTGGCCAAGCTTGCCAAGAAATCAACATGACAATTTTTATCACATCACATCACAGTTTTTCATGGTAGTGATCAGAAATAAGGCAGTTTTACAGCAGAATTGTTCTCAGCTTCTGCTTTTTCAGAGCAGCTGATGTCTCACAGAATCCTTTGGAAAACCACTCAGCCTTGCAGCTATCACTGCTTCTTCTGCCTTCCACACTCCTCCCTTGCTCCAGGAGGGAAAAGCCACTGAGTCAAGCTGTGTTCTTTTCCCTTGACTTCACACTCAGCTCCCCAGCAGCTGCAGATGGTGTCAGCCACGAGGGAAGCTGAGCAGCAGCTGGAAAGGGGAACAAACTGCAAGGACAGGGCTGGGAAAGCCCTGGGCTCAAGGGAGGCTCAGAGGGGACACCAGAATTCTCTCATGATGCCACTGTTGTTATACAAGGAAAAGAATGTCTGTTTTCCTAACACTGGGGGTTTTTATTGACTTCAGTGTCAATAAAAGCAGAGAAATGTTTAGAATCAAACCAAACCAGCCTTGCTGCAAAACCCTGTTTTCTAACACAGAGGACAAATCAAAGGAAAGGTCTCTACAAAGAAAATATCAGAAGACTGTGAAACCATCCTTTACAAAAACATTGAAAAGAAGAAAATTAATCACATTAAACATCAAAAATTGTTTTTAGATCCCTCACAGAGAGGCTACCATGACCTCAGCTCTGAAGATATCCACAAAGCAAAGTTAATGTTATCCTGCACATCGCAAAGGATAATACACAAGGAGGGGGAATAACATGAGCAAAAAAGAAATTCCTTGCCTAAAAGCCATTTCATATAAAAATATCATCTTAAAACTAACTTGTATTAATTTTTAAAGTGAAATTTTAAATAGAAAACTTTAAAAATCTGGCATAAGTCTGCCTCCTTCCAGATCAGCATTTAGAGACTTTCACCTATAGGAAGGTTCTATTTTGGGGAGCAGCTCTGACAGCAATGAAGCTGAATAAGGATAAATTTAAATTAGTCAGAAAAGCATGGTGCTCAGATGAGAACAAGGTCCTCCCAGGAGGTGGTGTTTAACAGCCTCTGTGATTGCTGCAGGAAGGACACTGTTTTGCATTGTTCTCTATAGGAAAGTCAATAGCCTGGAGAAAGATAGATTATTGTTCTTTACATCTAGAAGGGCTTTTATTAAAAAAAAAAAAAAAAAAGGATCATATTCACAGGGCATTTGAGGGTAAGCTGCTAGTTTTAATTTCCCCTCTAGCTCATTTCCAATTTTTGGGAAAGCTGGTTGGAGAACAGAGTTGTCTGTGTGAATGGTGAAAGTCACAGAGCAAAGGAAAGGGAGTAGCAGCTCCTCTGCACCATGTCTTGAAACCACTCAGCCTTCCCAAAAACAGCCTCAGCCAGAGCCCTGCACACAGCCATGGCTTCTCCACTGGTGGGAACAGAGCCTGTTTTAGGGCAAAACCCTCAGAAGTCAAGCTCACTTTTTAACTGGGTGTCCAATGATTCACAGAAAGCAGCAGGTGAAGGTGCCAACCCTTCATACTATTCACTCCTTCCCAAGAGCTCCCTGTGACCTTTAATTCCCCTAAAAAGAGGCACTAGAGGGCTTGTTTCAGCAGTCCTCTCCCAGCACAGCACTTTGTCCTGAGCCTTAAGCCCTCTTGGGAACCAAGAGTGATGCTCTGGGGCAGGAGAGCACAAAGAGCCAGGCAGGGGCTCAGTACAGCAGCAATGAGCAGGTTTTGGGCAAGGAAAGGCAGGAAAACTACATAAGGAAGAAATCACCTTCATTTTGATTATATTTTTCACCCAAACTTGCTGAATTTAATTATTTGTCCCATTACAGGACACACTGTCCAGGTACAAGCTTCCTAGGGAAGAACTGGTATTGCTAAGATGTTGAACTCTATATGAGGTTATTCAAGAGCCAGTAAAAATTGTCCCCCCAGTTTGTTTGTACCCTAAACAAAAACACTGGTGTAAGAAAAACAGTGCTTAAAGTGCCTGTAAATATTTTATTCACAGCAAAAACAAATTGCTCTAGGAAATGAGGGACAAACACTGATGTGCAGCAAAACCCAGCTCAGAACTGTGGTAATTCTTAAAGTTACTAATTAACTGAACACTCAAAAAAATCCATTTCTATAGTAGCTTCTGTCTTTATGAACTCTCACAAATTGAACCTCAAAGTTTAAGAAGGAGAAAATTTTACGTATTTTTATTGCTAGGGGTGCTGAGGCACAGAGCAGTGAAATGCTCACCATCTTATCTTGGTGTTCCCTTCCACTTGCTTCCTTCCTCTGCAGAAAACGTGGTAAGGAGGCAGGAAAACCCTTCCCAGGGAGGCTGTGCCTCTGGAGCAGTGCAGAATCAGTGAGGCAGAGATGTGATGCACAGAGCACAGCCAGGAGTCCCACAGGGCAGCACTGAAAGGTAAACAGATGCCAGTAGTTGTCAGGGACAAAGCTCTACATACGGGAACATGCAAAAACTCTGCACAGGACAATAAATACAAGGTGTTCTCTACCCTAGAACGCTCTGGAGGCTCAGTGTTTCAGGAGGAACATGGACTGTTTTACTTTGCATGTTGGATAACTTGGGAACAGTTCTGAGAACACCATTACCTGGATCCTGACTTTTCTGTGTGAGGCTACACGAGTGGTATTTGCCTCCCAGCCAGGGCATTGCTTTGGAGTTGTGCTTAAGCAGAGCAAGGAGTACAGTAATTTCATGACTATGAGGCACACCGGATTATAAGGGGCACTTCTGAGTTGTCAGCAAATTCCCGTACTTTATCCATATATAAGGTGCACCGGACTATAAGGTGCACATTTTTTTTGCAGCGAGGATCCACGCACAACAAAGTAATGAATTAGTAACGGAATCGTGCTATCGCAAGGTTTACTGCCAGGTGCTCAATTTGCAAACATTTTTCACAGATCAGCGCAGCCTTTAAACGCAGCCCCAGGTGCCCTCCCCGTGCTGTGGGCCCCGGCACTCCTGCCCGCCCCTTGCGCCGGCTGCCGAGGCTCACACTTCCAGGGTTGTCAAATTTCCGAACTTTGTCCATATATAAGGCACACCGGATTATAAGGCGCACTTCCGGGTTTCAATCAAAATTTCAGTCAAAATTGTGTGCCTTGTACTCGTGAAATTGCTGTGAATATTTTCATTTAAATTACTGTATATGCATCTCTCTCTGTCTGAGTCCTCACCTCCAGGTTCACTGGCACACCCCCATGTTCCCTGCCAGCTCCCAAAAGAAATTCTGCATCTGCGGCAGCAGCACCGCATCTCTGTGCAGGCAACAACTAATTACTACAGTATCAACTCCTGAGACAAAATAATCCTCACAAACTCCATTTTCCTCCACTCCAGCAGGAATTCATTTGGCCTGGCCTTTTCCTAGCAAATATTTAGCATCCCATGTGCACATATTTAGAAAGAATTTCTCCCAAATCACTCAACTGAAAGTGATTTCCCCCGAGGAGGGATGAGAGAACAAACACATGCCAGCTGTGAGCTGCACTGTTCTCTGCACTCCTGGAAGGCACTCGGGTACCACAGAGCTGCGAGCAGCAGGGGAATCGAGGTGGGACACAATTACCATCCACATTAAATTAATTTTCACTCTGTTTTCCTATCAGGTTCACTGTTGCAAAAGCAGAAGGGATGGGGTTCCATGGACGTGGTTTACAAGGTGAGAGAGGATGGCAGAACAAGGTAAAGAGAAGTGCTAAATACCAGTTTTGTTCTTTAATGTTCATCTTTGATCCTGTTCAAAACTTTTGCGTAGCAGTGGCTTTGTAGGAGAATTTCTGACTATGGCCGTGAAAGTGTTACTGCTACTTTTTTATATCTACTTTGGCTGCAATCTTTTAATCACAACAGATGGGAAAGCTATTGGTGTAAAACTGATTTCTATGTTTCAGTAATATTATATCAATTTTAATTTTAAAAAACCCCACTGGATCTTTTGGGATTTATACTTCTAGATTTTTTCTTATTATTTCATCTTGGAATGCTGACAGTTCACTGATATTCCACTTTTCTGTTTCGACATGGTTATATAGTGAAATCAATCACAAATAAAATTTTTGTTGAAGATAATGATTTGGGACAAATCATGAGGTTGGATTAAAATATTGATTTATTATAAATCAAAATTACAATAAAACTAATTCAGAATTGGAAATAGCTTGGATTAATATAGAAACAGTAAGAAAACCTTGTTTAAAAAAAATTGAAACTCCAAAGTGCCTAATTTATTACAATAAAGAATTTCAGAAATTATTTCATAGGAATACAGGAGAAAATAATGAAATGTCAACACTCCCTACAAAAACGACATACTGAAATCATCCATCTCTCCCTTAATGCATGATAACAAGGGAGGAAAGATGCACGTTAGGGCACTGGCCTGGAATATAGAACATTTCTATTCAAATTCCCAAATGGACAAAGATTTCTGATCAGACTGTGGGCTTTTCTGTGTCTCAGTCACCCAAGAGGTGAAATCAGAAAACCCCCATCTATTCCCTGACACAGCTACTATGATAATAAGGTGGCATATAAATTCCTTGGATTTCAGCCAGCTCCTTCTAGCCACTCTCACCTGCTCCCAACAGAGATGTTTACTGATAATAATTACAAGCGGAGATCACCAAAGCTGCCTGGGGGGTTTGGATGCCCTGGGGAACTGTCAGCTCTGAAGATCTCCACCCATGGGTTTTATGATCCTCTGATTGATTTCTCCCACCACCCAACAACACTGCAAGTGCAGGCATGCAGAACAGCAGCAATATTTACAGTGATGGCATCTTCAGGGAATCCCACTGGGCCAGAGGCTTTACAAGCAGCAGTAAATAAGAACATCCTGTCCAAAACAAACACTCTGAGGTCCTGGTATGCACCTTTGAGTAGGGACAATTCCCCAGCACCACTGTGCAGAAAATCTGACATTTGAAAGCACTTCAAGAGTCACACAAATCCAAGAGCTTGCTCACAGAACCTTCCTCTGCACCTGAAAGTACACATTCTTAAATTCCTGCTACTTTCCAAAACTCAAATCTCAATCAGAGTTCCCAATGCAGAAATATCCCTTTCTAGGTTATCACCTTCCTAGTACAGCATCTGCTCCTCCCCAACAGCAGAATTGTTGATGTTGCTTTTGTAGCTGGTAAATAAATCAGCTACTGTCAGGTCAGATAAGATTTTCTATCAGGTAGAGGTACAGAGTTTTCTAGTGAAGAGCAGCAGTGTGGGAGAGGAAAGGACTCACAGCACTCTTATTTACTATATTCCTGTTGTATTTGTCATATTTCTATTGAATTTCCTAGAATAAACGTTTCCCTTAGGAATGAGGGAATGATGCCCAGAGGTGGAGAAAGTGTTGCTGTGCCTTGGGTTTTATCCTGACCTTTAGCGCTCATTGCCTAAACTCAGAGGCTGCAGACAGAGCAAAATTCCTCCCAGCAGCACAGAAAGGAGGTGCTGAGGGGCCAGCGGCACATTCCCATCTGAGACAGAGATTTTTCACTTTTCATGGGGCACGGGAACCTGGCTCAAATTTCCAGCAGGCTTTAGCTACCTCAGGGACTGATTTCCTACCAATCCTAAAAGAAATAAACATTTTCTATCAATCCTAAGAGAATAAGAGGCTGCAGGCTTATAAACCATTTTATCTGCAGACAGCTTTCCTTGCTGATCCACCAGCAACCCTCCCAGCCACGATGGCCTGGGTGCTACTCCAGGTGACATTGACCCTGTGCCCTGAGCACCACCAGCCTCAGTGCCCACAAAAGCCTCTGTCAGACACGGGGCTGGTGGAGTTCTGTGCTGCTCTGACTGTCATATGCTCACCCTCCTTTTGCACTGTGGCTGTCTCAATTTAATGCAGAGGGAAAGGGCTTTCCCACAGTGGAAGGTGTCTATTGATCCAATTCTCTTTTTCCTATTTTGGTTTGGAAGTTTCTTGTTAGAGTTACAGTCCTCTGTTTCTCAAGGCAAGCAAACCTTCTCCAGGACAGCAAGCAAAAAAATAAATCAAGTGATTTTCAAGCTAAAATGGAGGGAGAGGGAGAAGATTGGAAGGGTTTAGATTGCCTTGTCTGCTTTCCTTCTCGTTCCTCCAAGGCAGATGCCAGGGAAGGCTCCTGTTCACCATCTCTCCTCTGCCTTTCTTGCAGAGAACACAATGGCTAGGAGCAAAACCCTCCCCTTCCATGTAGGAGCAATTTGTTTACACTTCTCAGCTTCTCAGAGGGTAGGAGAGGGATGAGATCCTCTCTTTGTTCTTTAGAGCTTGGAATATTTGCATAAAATGAGGCTCTTTGTCATTTAAACACTCATTTTGAAGTTATATCCTCTATGAGCTCCTGTCAGTCGCTGCTGGAGGCAGCTCTGGAGTTGGGCTCTGCAGGGCAAGAGCCCAGGTTTGAGCATCCATGGGCACAGGAGCTCAGCCCTGGGTTTCCTCCCCTTTCCCTAGGCAGGTTTGAGTCCTGGGACCAACACTGGGATCGCTCCCATTGTTCCAGAGTTGACAAAGGGCTGTGGAGGGCAGCAAACCTCGCCCCATCCCTGAGCAGCCCCCTGGAAACTCTACAGTCACAGATGGGCCAAGGTGGGACAAACCCACCAGGATCATCCAGCCCAGCTCCTGGCCCTGCACAGAACCATCCCCAAGAATAACACCATGTGCTGAGATTGTCCAGACACTCCTGGAGCTCTGCAGCTTTGGGGCCATGCCCATTCCATGGTGTCAGGAAAATTAAACCACAAACACCAGAGGTTTGTGTCCCAAAAAGAGGCAGTGGAGTCCTTTTTGCTTTATTCCAATAAAGAGAGAGGCCATGAGGCATTCCCCTGGGATCTCTCAATTTTTTTTGAGGATGCAGCCTCTCTTTTTATCCCAATTTCCCCTCTCTCTTTCCCCACTGGCTGAGGTACTCGAGAGGCACACACTTCCCAGAACACCTGATACCTGAGATTCCCCTCTAATGTATAACTCTCCCTTTTTCATTTTTAATTCTTATAGAATTCATCGTTTTCCCCCATTGCTTCTTTCATCTTCCAATGCCCAGTTTCATTTATCAGCAAACCCACAGTTTGTTTGCAAAGGCAAATATCTTTTTCCATTCATCAGTCACTGGAATCCATCCCATTGTTTCTTTTATCTCTCAGTGCTGGTTTTATCTACCAGCAGATCCACAGCTCGTTTGTAAAGACAAATCCAACATTCCTCTCTCTGGGGATCCCCTTCCAGTGCTCCAACACTCTCTGGGTGAAGAGTTTTTTCCTAATATCCACCCAAACCTCCCCTGACACAGCTCTAGCTGCTCTGGTGTCCTGTCACTGTCACCACAGAGCAGAGATCAGTGTCTGCCCCTCCTCTCCCCTCACCAGAAGTTGGAGACTGTGAGGAGTGTCCCCTCAGCCTCCTCCTGTCCAGCTGAGCAGACCAAGTGCCCTCAAACCCTTCCCCATCCAAATAAACCCAAAGCACATCAGTCAGGACACAGCACAGAGAGCTCCTCTGAAATAGTGAAATCATGGCATGAACTCAGGGAGAGACACAAACCAGACCTCCTGAGTGCTGAAGGCAGCAGCAGAACTTTCCTAAATTATTATTTTTTAAACCCAGCAAATGTTTATTCTGTGTTTCCTTGCACACAGGAGCACTGAATAAACCTGATTTTCAATGTACGGCAGAAACAGCCTCAGTCCTGCTACAAGGAGATGAAATGGCTTTGTTGTTGTATCCAGGATTCTTTTGTTCTGGTAAGGAAGGAGCAGCAAACTTTAATTAAATGCATTAGTAATCACAAGATAGTTAAGTATCAATTGTTATTAAAATACAGAAAGCAACATAAGCCTAAATAATTGTCATTATAAATTGAATTATAAACATATATGTATGCATCAGAATAGGTAAAATGTTTACTGTTAAAAGGTGGCAATTTTCTTCTGGGAAAGAAAATTTCTGGGTTCTTCTTTTCATTAAGATTTTTATAGAGTTTGAACAAAACAATTTTCAAATGCCTGGTTTTGAATTATTATTGCTGTTATGCTGTGTTTCATACATCTTATTTCTGAAAACAATCCCTGTTAAAGTAGCATTTATTTTGGTCAAAACTTTGCAGAATATTTCACCAGAATCTAATTCTGACAATTTGTATTATTTTTAAATCCCCCCCACAGAAAAAAACAAAAAAAAACAAACCAAAAAAAACACCCAAAAAAAAAATAACCAGCACAAATATTTTGGTATTTTGGATGCTTTTCACAGCAGAGAAAAAAGAAATTACTGGCCTGGTGTTGACCTCTTCTAGCTATGTGCAAGCAAGCCCACTGTGGAAAATGCCAGTACACACATTGTCCCAAAATGCCCTTTTATCCAACTTGGTAGAGGACACTTTTCCTCCTAAGAGGAGATATTTGTCTGGTCTGGGTGTCCCCAGGTAACCCCAGAGAGAATTCTCCATCCTTGGGGTGGATTTGAACAAGATGTTTTTGGAGCAGTGGTTTAACAGCACCAGTCAATGAAGAAATTCCATTTATCCCCTTTCATTTTTAAGCTTTAAATTACTTATTATCTTTTATTGCTCTTTGGTGAATTTGTCATTTGTGAAGATGTATTCCCATTTTAAAGCAGAGTATAAATAACACCCTATCAGAAGGGGTTAATATGGAAAAAGAATACTTAAAAGACTTGATAAAAGCTACACAACATGTCGTGATTTCTGATCCACTATCTGCTGATCTAACCACTGATGTTCACTGCCTCTGAAATACCAAACAAACCATGAAATTGAAAATCCCCTGTGCCCTACCTTTTGTACACTGAAGAAATCAAAGGATCCCAACAGAGGCTTAATTCCTTACTGATAAAGGAAAATTGCTTTTTATTCAAAAATTATTTTTGAAGGAAAAAAATCCTGTATTTGGTATGAGCAATTTTTTTTAAAAAAAGAGAGCATAGATGTTGTGATTTAGCTAAAAATATACTGGCTCATAAAAGGTACAAACTTGGCATTGCTCCTCAAAAGTTAAATATTTTTGTCCCAGGGAGAAAAAATATATTAAAATCTAAGAACATTTTGATCTCAAGGTTATTTCGAAAGTAGTTTGAAATTTAAGCCATATAATGGCAATAATTTCCAAGGCTGTAAAGTATCTAAAATGGAAAGTTGACATATGACTAAATTTCCCATCACCTGGGCAGTCCAGCCTCTTTTTGACATTGTAGTTTCTCTTTTCATCAGACTGCCCAGCTGTGTGTCCAGCCTGGTCCAGTCATGAAGAACATACCTCTACCTTCACACAGGTTTGTTATTTCCCTGCACCTCACTTCATGCAGAACCATGACTGTTGTAGCCAAACCTGGCTGAATGCAGGGCTGACCTTTACTGAGGTGCACTAAACTTGGACATGATGCTCAGGTAAACAAAAATAGCCTGTTTTACACAGAAATCTCCTCACTGGTAGCCTCTTGAATCAAAGGAAATGAAAATTTTTATTAAAAAAAAAATTAACAAAGTAAATACAGTAATTTCAGGACTATGAGGCGCACCCTTTTGACTAAAATTTTGATCGGAATACAGAAGTGGGCCTTATAATCTGGACAAAGTTCAGAAATTTTCCAACCTGGAAGTGCAAGCCAAGCCACGGCAGCCGTGAACCGAGTCGCGAGAGCCACGCCAGCCGGCGCTGGGGGCGGGCGGGAGTGCCGGGGCCCATGGCACAGGGAGGGCACCTGGGGCTGCGTTTAAAGGCTGCCCTGATCCGTGAAAAATGTTTGCAAATTGGGCACCTGCCAGGGAACCTTGCGATCGCACGATTCCATTACTAATTCATTACTTTTTTGTGTGCAGATCCTCACTGCAAAAAAAAGAAGTGCACCTTATAGTCCAGTGTGCCTTACATACGGGCAAAGTTCAGAACATTGCCAACCACCCAGAAGTGCGCCTTATAATCCGGTGCGCCTTATAGTCATGAAATTACTGTAGTCCTTTTGTAAGGTGGCGACAAATCCAGCATCCGTCTCCTGATGTCCAAATGGAATCAGCCACCAGCTGAATCTGCAAGTGTCCCTGGCTGCCCTGTAAGCTCCACCTTCCCTGCACCCCCAGCAGAGTTTTGTTTGACCACACTTCCTCTAACTTCATCTCTCATCTTTGAATGAGGCTCCACCCCTTAATTTCCTGAGTTCTGCTGTTTTCAGGGCTGCTGCAGCACTTTGAGCCTTCAGTTCCCTGAGTTTGAGTTGAAGGGGCTGGGCTTGATACACCTGAGTGACAGAGCCCTGGCAAGGACAAGGCTTCAGAAACATTAGAGCAAGCTGATCTGTTTGGGAGGGAAAGGGAACAGCACTGAGCTGAGGAAATTCAGGCAAGGAGCTCAGAGGTTTGCAGTGTAATAATTAAGGATAAAGCAAGCAGAATGGTGAAAATGATGTTTCACAAGTGCCAGGGAAAGAGATTTATCTTGTCCTGAGACAGCCCTTGCACAGCCCTGCCTTGTGTGCCTGTGGGGTTTAGCATGAGCATGCAGCTGTTCTGAGAGCAGCTTTGGGGTCTCCTAAGAAAGTTTCCTGATACCAAAGGTCACTGGAAGAACTGCTCAGCACTTCCACACACCTTAAGATTGCACAGTTGAACTCTACCACAAAATTTAATGTATTTTTTGATTATCATGGATAAATAAATACCATGCAAATTTGTATGAAGACATGGCAATATCTATCCCAGTCATAATTCCTCCATCCAGGTTCGGGAGATCTGTCATGCTCTCCATTTGACAACTCTGCAGCTTGCTTGTAAACCAGAGTATGTTGTGATGTGCTTATGATTGGAAAACAAAACCATAAATCCCCTATGCTGACCAGCTCAGCTGAGCCCCAAAGCAAGTCAAAATGCAGGCTCTCCACAGAGCTCCACAAAGCTAAGGGCAGTATTTACTTGCATAAAAAGAATTAATACTGGAGCAAACAAAGAAGTCTGGTTCAGCTATGTAGTGTTGAAATATTAATATTGTTGGCAGAGAGAGTATGTGAACCTGTTATTTTGTAAAGTATGGCTGGATATAGTGAAGGCAAACATTGAATAAGTAACGGGAAAATCCAGTTCTTTAAAAGGATTTTCTGATGCCTGTAGCCAGACACACAGAGAGTTTATTCCATTCTGCTTCTATAGCTGGAACAGATTTAGTATTAAAACTGCCTAACAGGTTTTTTTAAGTATAAGGAAAATGTATTTTAAAGCTAGATAATTTCATTTCCAGGGATGAAGGCACATCTACTGAGCTGAGTGCTAGGTGACATCAATGGGAAGAGATTTGACTGTAAGATCTACAGAGAGTAAATTCTGGCATAATTATTCTGAATTAACTTACAACAGTAATGTCAAGAGAGTTTGAATAGAGACCCTCAAACTAAACTGGTATCAAACAGACTAGCTCCACATCACTGCCATCACAGACATTATTTTCCATATACATCTCCCTGCATGTACTCCTTGCACATAAAACCTTGCATAAAGGGATCTCTGCAGAGTAACCAAGATATAAGGCATATTCGTCCTTCCATTTCCCTGTTTTTTGATGACTAAATTCCTTTAGAGGAGAAAAAATATCACCTGCAGAAGAAGGAAAAGTATAAATTTCTCATTATGCAATCAGTGAAAAAATTCTCATTCAATGCAGGGATCCCTAACAATTGCATGGAGTTAAAAACTACTCAGCACCTCAGAAAGTGCAAACACTAAACTCAGTGGAGGAGCCCTTTAATTAAAAAGAATTACAGTAATTTCACTACTATATGGCGTACTCTTTTGACTAAAATTTTGATCGAAACACAGAGGTGCGCCATATAATCCTGTGCGCCTTATATACGGACAGAGTTCGGAACATTGCCAACCCAGAAGTGTGAGACACGCCAGCTGCGCCAGCCAGTGCCGGGGGTGGGAGGGAGTGCTGGGACCCACAGCACAGGGAGGGCGCCTGGGGCTGCGTTTAAAACCTAAGCTGATCCGTGAAAAATGATTGCAAATTGAGCACCTGGCAGTAAACCCCACGATGGCACAATTCTGTTACTAATTCATTGCTTTGTTGCACATGGATCCTCACTGCAAAAAAAGAGTGTGTTTTATAATCTGGTGTGCCTTATAGTTGTGAAATTACTGTAATGAAAGACAAGGTTAGGCACGGTTTAGCAGGTTATCAGTGATTTGAGCCACATCCTTTAGGTAGGCACTAAACCCCACAAACATCAGACAACAGCAATGTTTTCTTTCATGCCCTGTGCTGCAAGCAAAGCACTGGGATTCAAATCCCTCTTCTATCTAATTTACATTTCTAGAGAGCTCTCAAGCCACCAAATAAGCCACAATTCCCCAGGGCTCTTGCCCACCAGATGTGGTGTTTTGGCTGCTCAGAATGTGCAGGACTGCTGAATTGGGGTGAAGAGATGCTTACCCTTGCTGAATGTCGAATTACACATAAAGCACAACTACTGAAGCACGAGTTCTGCCTTCATTCACACTCACAAACCCCTGCCTACAACTTCATTGCCAGGGAAATGTTCTGTGAAACAATTAAAGTAGGGTTGAACCCAGTCAGACAGAGGAAAGGATTAAATTTAAAGTCATTCAAAACATTGGGAAGGGGGGCCGTAACGAAAAACTGCTTTTTAAAGTAATCTCCTATAACCATGAATATAAATCCTCAAGTAATTACATAATGATCAAATATGCATTTCATTTTTTGCCTTTTTCTGACCATGAGAGTGAATAAAAGAGGATTTTTGTCAAAAGTGGAATTTCATAAATTTGCATAAGCCTGAAGAGTACACATCTCTTCGACCACAAGGGTTTGGCTTTTGCCTATACAGAACAGATGAAAGCCAGCTATGTCTATATTCCCTTCCATACACTTTATTTTCATTGTTTGCTGCTGGTCAATCCCCCCATGGCTGGACCTGTCTCTCTGTGACCATTTGGGTGTTTGCACTTCAGCAGCAAACAAGAGAGGTTGGGAAGTCCCAAGGAGCTGAGATTCACCCCAGCTGGAGGATGGAGCTCACAGCCCACAGTGCTGCCACACGGTGCCTGGGTTATTTCTTCTGCTCAGGATATAGCCCCCAGAGGAATCTGAGCCAGTTTTAAGTCTCAGTAAGCAACACAAAATGGCTACATGGAAGTTTGAGAGGTACAAAGAGGGTCTGTGGCCACTGCTGTTTGGATGCACGCTACCTACATCCTTTATTTCCACCATGACAGAGAGGCAAATGCAGTTCCTCCCACCATCACACAGAGAAATATAAAACAGAAGATTACAGTTATTACAACTGCCTCTTGTTTGAAACAAAGTTCAAAGGCTTGTCTTCTTTAATCAATCTTCCAGCAGAATAATAGGCCTGCAAATTTCACTTTCATGGAACTAAAGCACTCGGGCTGAATCAGTTTTTCCCCTTTGTTCCCCCTTCTCAAAGCGGAGCAGGAGGGAAGGAGCTCAGATGAGGAGTTAACTGAGCTGCCCACAGAAGCCACACCGCCCTCTCCAAGGGAAGCAAAAAGCAAGAAGGAAATAAAACATCTTGGCTCCAATACCATGTGCTGGCAAAGCACTTTGGGCAGTCAGATACAATGAATATTCAGCAATCTCTGGCTTTTGTGGTATTGCAAAGTGCCTCTGTCAGGGGAGTCATTTCTGTGGCTGAGGTGAGAAAATAATAGATGTCCACTTGGCAGAGGGAGCCACAGACACCTTAACTCAGAACCCACAGATCTCCCTGGGTAGGTCCAGCTGGAGATTATCAGTACGTCCATTAATGAGCCTGTTTCCACTGCAACAGAATGGGGAAGGAGCTTTCAGCAAGTGTGCTGCAAGTAATCCTTGGAATTAAATTTTCAAGAAAAAAATAAAAATTGAAAACAAAAAAAAAGGAATGTAAAAAGGAAAGGAACATTCACAAAAATCAGAGTAAGAGGAGAGATTCACCCAAATATGTTGTGCTATTGAGCAGCATCCACAAGCACGAACAAAGATGCCTTTTTCCCCCAAAGATACAGTCACAGCCTCCAAAGAGCTCACAAATGCATAAACAAAAAGATAGATTCAGAAGCATTGCTGGAATGAAGGCAACTAAAATGAGTAATTTTTTTCACCATCTTCACAATAGTCCAGACATAATTTAGCCTGGATTTCTTCCAGTTCAGATTCACTAATGATACCATGGACTTTAAATGACTCCTCAAACACCAAGAATAATGGATAGCACGAGACCAAGATGAAAGGAACAGATTGAAAACTGTGTCAAATTTAAGGGCATATTTTAACAATCATCTTGGTCATTTGCTGAAGTTTAAAAAAATCACACAAATGTAACAAAACAAAACAAAAAAAGGCAACAAAAACAAAACCAACAGAAACAAACACCTCAACAAATGTTAAGAACCAAATTTATTCTTTTTGTTGTCATAATTTAATCGCCCACAATAATTTTATCCCTATTTTCATTAGGTACATCCACCCCCAACCCAAAAAAGTACTTCTGCAGCTTTGAATGCCCCAAAGCACACGAGGATGGCTCATACATGAATGGAGACTGAAGAGAATCTGTTTATCTGTCTCTGATGGCCTGCAGTAGGAACTTGATTAGAAAATTACAATGGACACAGCTTTTGGCAGAAGTTTCTAGCTCAGGGTGCTGTCTCTAGCAGCCAAAGCAGACAAGATACATCTAATTCCACAGAAAATCAAAATGTTTAGAACTCAACCTTCTCCTCTACACAATCACATCATCAGTGTAGATTTCCAGACTTTCCCCTCGTCCCTGATTCCTTTGTATGGTGACCCCATGGCAGCCTTGCCTGTGCCGCTGCAAAGCTCCTGGTGTTGGATCATCCTTTCTCATTTCTGGATTCCTGTCCTGAGCTACAAAACCTGTGTTTTCCAGAGGGTGACAAGCCCATTTGCTATGTGACATACCCTCTCTGGATGCTTGGACCAGTAGGTGCAAGAGCAAAAATTAAAGTCGTCTGGTAACATTCATCTCTAGTGAAGTTCAGCACCCAATTTCTCTCCTGGTTTGTGAAACCATCTCATAGCATCAGAGTTTTAGCCTTGCTTGTTTTGCACTGAGTTTTCTTCTTGCTCTTCCTTTCTTTCTGTATAAATCAGCTCTTAACCCCGTTTTCCCTGAAGGAAATAAAAGAAAGCACCGAGTCATGCTCTGCTTTCCTAGAGAAAGACATTTTCTGCATTATTCTCCTGTCAGTTTTCAAGCTTTGCACAGGAACTGGACCAATATAAACGATTCTTTCATCAGCTCAGGTACATCCCTGGAGGTTGGGCTATTTGTAGAGTTAAAGATAGCTATTATCAATAAGGAACTTGTCTCCCTTCCCCCTCCCAGAGCATATCTGGAAACAGCTCAGTGCTGCAGAGAGACATGACTTCGGAGAGGAAACTGATTGGAAGTAAAAGGAGTTTTGCGTTAAATCAAGGATGGAGAGGAGGGAGAGGGTGGAGACAGCTGTGGGATTCTCCTGGGACCACCCAGAGGGACATCTGAGCTAGTGCTGCACCTAGCCCTGCAGCTGTGCCTCTGCACAGTGCCAGGTGAGCTGCACAACACAGCAATCCACCTGGCCAAGCCTCCTGCCCTACAGCTCCCTGCAGCACAGACATGTCTACAAGCACAGAGATGCATCCACCACCACGCAAAGCAGCTCCCATCGAGTCCTCTTTAATGTTAAGAGGCTGAGAGGTAGAGACAGAAAGCTTTGGTTTGCTTTTACATTTGCTGAGCTATGAGATGTGATGAGAAAGGAGGGCTGAACTGCCAGCCCAAGGTGCTGGACTAAAACTAGAGTTCAGCAGTGCACTACAGAAGGGTGCCCATCTCTCCAACCTGGAAGTACCAGGGATGTGTAAAGAATGGCATTTTGTCTGCGCCAGCACTACCTGGGTAGCACAGAGACTGTTCCACAGGAGCATCCTTGGGCATGACAAACATATCACTGACAAGTTCCACACTGCACTGTCCTACACACCAGGGGATTAAAAACTGAAGACAACGAAGAGAGGTTCAAGCACATGCAAGGGAACTCTGTGAAGACCCTGGGACACCTCTTTGTGTTGCCTGAGAAGTTTTTTGTTACCATTACCTGTGCTGGTAGTGCCATGAAAACTCTGATTCTTTGTCACACAGCCCTACTTGCCGCAAGGCTTGTGGCCACTTAAAGCCACCATAACACACAGGCTGGCACAGAGCAGCCCTGGGAATGCAGCAGCCAAACTGCTGCAGAGTGTCTGACAGCTCCAAAGATCCAAGCAAGTTAATTTAAGGCTGACTGTGCTGCAGCAGAGACACACCCAGAGAAGCAGCACCACCGAGGAGGATGGGGAGAGGTGAAGGAGCTGTCTCGTTTCTGTGAAGGGCTGAGCATCAAATGCAGAATTCACACACTCAATTACTTGAAAAGAGGGCAAAAAATTATGTTGTTGATTTTTCTGCAGGCTACACATGAACTGCATCTTCCATCAAGTGGTGGAGGCTCAAGCATAACCTCTCTCCAGATGGAGAAGGAGGAAGGAACAAGAAGGAGCATGTGTTCAGGGATGAAAATGTGCAACTGGGACAGAGAAAGAAAGTCAACAGGAGAAACCAGAGGTGACAGAGTGCCAGAGGCAGCACCAAATCTTTGGGGGGACTCTTGTGGTGGACGAAAAGGGAACATGACAGTGAGAAGCTGTTGGGTCAACAGCCTAAACCCCTGGTTTAGAGTTCTGAGGGATATTATACACTGCCAAGCCATACCAAGAGGAGATATGCAACAGGATAAGAGCCCCAGACAAGAGCTCTCATGACTCACCCACTGAGACTCTGTTGCTTCAATAGAAATGTTGAGATCAAATACTTGGATGATGAAGGACAAAATACAGAGCAGGAAGCATCACAAATCCTCTGTACTCAGAGGCTGTCAGTGGTTTATCAGGCATGGTGGAACAAGCATGCCTGCAAACAGGAGAGGTCAACAGTTCCATGGGGAATTACACCAAACCCCACTTCCATATCCAACCCCAATTCCTCTCTGAAACCTCTCAGAGCCATAAGCCCAGGAGGAGACTGCAATGAGGAAAAATTCTGTAAAAGACTCACTTCACCAGTCCTGCTGAGAGGACATATCTATACAAGTTTCAATTCACAGCAAAGGTTCAACTGACAGAGGAATTTCTTCCAAATTCACTTCCATGGGATAGCAGATGAGAGACCAGGAAGGCAACCTCACTGGGAGGAGCAATAATGTTTATGAGCTATTTATTTCTCTGTTACACACATTGCCTAGTTAAAGCAGTGGTTTGGTCAATCACTTTGAAGCTGCAGGAGCTCTCTTCAGCAGAAATTTGCTCCAGGCTCATGAGGCTTCTCTGAGCGATGGAGGCTGCTGTGAGGTCCTGTGGAAGGAATTCAGCAGTGACAGCAACAGAACCTCTACAAATGGAATACACAGAGCTAATTGAGTCATCCTATGGGTATTTATGTGGTCCAAAAAGGACCACAAAGCTCTAGTCATGTGTCAAATGAGGTCACAGCGCCAGAGACAGCAGCACAAGAACTTTGGTCTTTTCCAGTCGTCTGTGTTCGAATGTCTGGCACTTCTCAGCAAGCTGAGCTTTAATGGGTCAGGAGAGAACTCTTCATCCTGCTGAACAGAGACATTCCCTTCCCACTATGCAGATCAGTGTGACTTCTGGTGAGAAGTTATCCCTGCCCCCTCCAAACACTGCATCAGGGCTACCTGATCTTGTGGGTGGCATTCCTGCCATGGCAGAGGTGTTGGAATTGGATGATCCTTAAGGTCCCTCCCAACCCAAACCATTCTGTGAAATACCTGAGCAGCCAAGCACTGAGCAGAGCAGAAAAGAGAGAGCTGAGCAGGAGTGTGACATTTACCATTGTAGCAATGTAAAAAGGGAAATTGTTCACTGTCTCTCACGGCGCTCAAAATGACATCAAATGGACCAGTAAGTGGCAGGTTCAAAGCAGACAGGAGAGAAGCTTCACACAGCACTTTGTTAAGCTAGGGAGCTGCTTGCCACAGGAGGTTCAGGATGCCAAATACTCACCAGAATTCAGAAAGCAGTTGGAGAAGTTCAGGGGAGAAAACTTCCATCAAGACAAAGATACTAAGTGTGCTTTAAGCAGCTGCTGAGCTGCAAACTGCTGGAAACCCTTGCCTTGTTCTTCCAACTCTGCCACAAGCATCCACTTCTGATAGTGCTGGAAACCAGCATTTAATAGCTGGACCTTTTTCTGGCTCAGAACTACTGCAGGATCAGCCAAGGAACAGAAAGCACCAGAGCTCTGCAGGGGGTTTGAAACAATCTCAGACCAGCTGAGAGAGAGCTGGCAGAGCTTTCAAACTGCCCTGCCCATGGCTGCTGTGGGACCCAGGAGGTCTGAATTTGTTGGAAGTAAACCTGCATGGGGTGGTTAGAAACCTCCACAGCAGGACAGTGTGAGTGAGATTTGCGAAATGAAGAGTACAACTGCACACTGAGGGAGGCGTAGCAGTAGGGGTACAACATCAGATGAAGTTTTTATTGTATTTGCTTTAAATACATTTTAGGCATACACTGCTAAACTCAAGAAGACTTAAACTAAAGTAAAATTATTATCCTCTGATCAATGACTTATAGATTTTTAAAAAATCATTTTAAAGCCAGCTGTGGATCTCCACAGAGATGCTTACATTTTTTGATAAAAGCATTTTGAGTTTGTGCTGTTTCCAAAGTCCGGGCCACATCCTGGCGTGGAGAAGCCTCAAATCTCTGATGTTTCCTCTCTGCTGGGGGAGTTTGGAATTGCCAGCCCCTGCAAACACACAGCTCAGACTCTGAGCTGACCACCTGCGGCTCAAGCACACATCTCCTGCACTTGAAAGCAGCTCACCAAAAAGCCTCTTTCAAAGAAGCCCCTCAGGCTGCCGCGTTTGAAGAGGCAGAGACAAAAGCTTTTGCAACTAGTGCCTGCAGAGCCTCTCCTGGGCAGAGAATAAGCGGCACAGTTCCCTGGGGAACCCGTTTTTCCTCCCTTCTGCCGCAGCTTCTGCAAAGGACAGCTTTGCTGGCAGCTCAGCCAGGACTGCTCACCTGGGGGAGATGAAGAATTCCCGGAACTCCTGATCCCTGCTATGGGAGGCTCTGCCCCTCTCTTTGTTGCTCCACACCAGGGCAGTGAGAACTCAAACTCAGCAGAGAAAATCCTCCCTGGAAATCCTTGTGGTATCCAAGAGCAGCTGTGGCTGAGGTTTGGGGTCACTTCCACACCAGAATCTTTTTCCCTGAGGATCCCCAGCTCTGACCTGTCCCTGTTGAGGTGGGCAGGACACACGAACAGACACACTGCATTTCAGAAAGCTCATCTCTGTTTATTACAACAGCATGCTGTCTTTATACACTACACAGTTTACACTTTGTTCATTGGTTACAATAGATCAACATAACGTTCATTGGTGTAAAACCATCTCCACCTCTATTTTTCACAAAACTTTTCTAAAAATACTTTTCCCTCCTGCAGGTTTTCCTTCTCATCTATCTCCTTCTGCTTCTTTTCTTGGTCTTGGTAAGATTCCTTTCATAAATAACCCTTATTCATTAACCCTGTCTGGCTCACAGGCCAGCTGAAATCCTCTCCACACTGACCCCTGCGAGCCTGTGGACAGTGCCCAGAGCTGCTGGGTCCACACCATCCAAGGAACACAAATATCCACCTCCTCAGGTGCAACCTAAATGTCCGCATACAAATGTCCAGGCATCCCAGCTCTCATCTGTCTCACCCAAATCCCTTTAAACCATCTCCCTCACAGTGCTTCTGGTCTACACACAGCCTACAAGCACAGCACAGGCTCTTTGTGTGGACAAATAGCATTGTGATCTTGCTGTCTTGTTGGTGTAAATGTCACATCTCGACTTGAGTAATTACAAATAATTGGCTTTGAACAGGCCACGTTTCCTCTCTCAGCCTCTGCTTGTACCACACTCCATCCTGTTTTGGCCCTAATTACAGAGAATAATAAATCCAGCTAGACAGTGCTTTTCTGAAGAGCAATTTGGTCTGACTTGTCCCAGCACTAATGAGTTTGTTAATAGAGGGATTTTCTTTCTCCCTCCCCTCTTCTAATCTGTTTCCTTAAATAGCACCACACACATGGCAGCAATCCCCTGCCACAGCAGGTGATGCCTCTCCCTGACCCACATTCTCCTCTCCTCCCAGGTAAAGAGAAGCAGAGTATTGCACCTCCCAACCTTTTTCTTCTTTCAAAGGAGGTAAAAAGCAGGCCGTGATTAATAAGTGTTTGTTAATGAGCATCAGGAGGATCCCCCATTCCACAGGCTGGAATGCTGGGCTGGTCCAGCCTGCCTGGTCAGAACCAGCACTTGGAAAGCTTGGAAAGCAGCTGAGTGCTGGACAATCAGTTTAGCTGCTGACCCAAATGGGAAAAAACCACAAAAATCTGATCAAAACATCTCTTATCCTTTTGTTCACCAAAACAAAACTTTAAAGCATCTCATTTATCTGCCCAAATGAAACCTTTCAAGTGCCCTACAGAAAATATGTTCTACCTCAGTGTCCCCTAACAGAAGCAGACAGAAGGGGAAGATGTTCTCAAGAGATCAACAGCTTCTGCCTGTCCCTTGTCCAATAAAATCCTGCCAGAAAAGGGAAATGCAGATTTACTTTACCCTCTATCTGGAGGAAAAAAAAAAAAAGTTGTATCTTCACTCCTAAGCAAATAATTCCTAACAGCAAGGACTTTGTCAATGACTTTTTGAAAAATCTTTCCCCTAGTTTTTGCCCCTGGCAACCAGCATTTTTAGGGACAGATGTCATACTTCAGTTACTGTTAACCCAAACCTAAGAAGAATCTCATTTCATGGTACTAAAGGGAAATGACCACATAGGTAGCTTTGCCTACACCATCTCTGCAAAGTGAAAACCAGACCCTAGAATTCCAAAACCCATCTTCTATTTAAAAAAAAAAGTATTTTGTATTTTTCATCTTGCAGTTGAAATTCTTATCAGAAACAATTCCCCAAGTTCAACCCAAATTCATAAACAGTTCCAGTTCCCTTCAACTCAGAACATTCCTGAGTATTCTCATGCCTGTTCTGGATCTGGAGCCATGTCATAGGTCTGTAGGTATTTCTGTTCTTGGATCATTTACAGGCTGAATTTAACCTAAATCAGCAAGTCTGAGACAAGGAAAGAAGGTCCTTGATTCGATGTGTGGGGTACAGAGAGGTACCAGTGATTCTGAAGATCCCAGTTCTGACTCAAACTCTGCATTTTTTCTCCCTCTGAGTCCCTTACTTGACAAACCTATTTTCTCATATCTCTCTGCAGCCCATTTATTATCCTCTCTATTAATAAACCCTCCTTCCCTGATGAATCACTGCAATTTATCATTAAATTAGAAGATGAAATGGGTCTTTTTTCTTCAAACAAGGAGATTAACTACTATCAACAGGCTATTTCTCCATTATAAAACTCCATCTTCCTCACCAAATGTACCTTTGTTTGAAACAGCCCTAAAGGTGATGCAAGGAAGGAGGTGACAGAGAGGTGACATCCTGCAATATAAATATATGGATGAACCTAAAAATGACTGTGGAAGACAGCACATGACATTATGACCATAATTCACTCTGGAGTTTTTTAATAGTACAACAAAAAAAAAGGTCTGACTTGTATGTAGATGAGACTGCCAGGAGCTGATGTGACAAAGCACAGTCTAGACAACAAAACCCATCTGTGCATGCATAGCCCAGGGGTTAATCACACCCCAAAAGGTCGCTCAGGAGAGGAATTCAGCTAAATATGAAGCAACCTTCTGCTGGAAACCCATGGCTGCCTCTCACATCCTTTTTGTATCATACAGGTCCTGGGAGCTGTCCCTCACCAAACTGCTGAAGTTTGGCACCATCACCCCAGCTCCTGTGTGGCCAGCAAAGCAGGTTTGATCCTTGTGAGCTTCTTTGCATCATTTCACCCCCAGTCACATCTGTCTGTGGGATTAAAACTCCATTTGCTGGGATGGCTTGGGTGTGAACAGCTGTATGAGGGGAGTGGCAAAGCCTCGGTGTTTTCTGAGATCTCTTTCTGTCCTGTAAGTGCTGCCAGCAAGAAGCAGCTCAGGATGTGAGAGGGATGGAGTCCCAGCACACCCTGTGCTCCTCTCCA
Organism: Sialia sialis; assembly: GCA_009812075.1. Lineage (NCBI taxonomy): Eukaryota > Metazoa > Chordata > Aves > Passeriformes > Turdidae > Sialia > Sialia sialis. Next base: position 3,385,599 of record VRYO01001726.1, on the reverse strand, counting down.
GGAAACCACTTTACTGCAAGAGCTGCCCTTGGCTGGTGGCTTTTGCTGCAAAATCAGCTTTGGGAAGGTGTAACAAAAGTCAGTCAGCACTAGGCACCACAGAAAACAAAAAAATCCAGTATAACTCCCTAACAATCCCCAGATCCATCCCCTTCACACATCTAGTAATTTGATTTCTATCTCCAGAATCACAGAAGTTATTTTCTTTTATTCTTGGATGCTAAGGAGATAATCTATCTTCTGTCCCCACAGGTCTGGCAGTACAGAGAGAAGATGGAATTAGGATTTCATTCTGTCACCGTTTGTCTCTGATGAACTTTCTCCATGGGTATATCAATGCAGAGACAGCCCTGCCAAGCCCCCTTCTGATGTGTCAGTGTGCTCCTCTCTCCAGATGTGATCTCTTCTGGAACAGCACACTCTGGCTGGGCTATTCACAGGCCCATGTCAGCTTTCTGCATTGAAGGAATCTATTAATTCCAAGTAGGGGCTTATTCTCAAAAGAGCTGCTGATGAAATGGAACTGATAAAATGGAGGTAATTTAAAGGTCAGATGAAATCCAGCTCATGCTCATCCTGCTTGTAATAGAACATCACCAAGAAGCTTCATCGGCAAAGGGGTATTTATATGTATTTTTATTTTGTAAGAGACATTGCTTATCTGAAACAGAGACTCTAAACATCTGATAAGAAAACTTCCCATATTAATCTAACCAACAGCTGGCATCCTGCTGCCTGCCTAGGTGTCCCTTTCTGGAAATTAAATCTCCTATCGTCTTTTTATCACACTTTGGAGGGAAGAAATGGGAGCCAAATGCAGCGCTCAGATGAGCAGCAGAAGCAAGAGCTGAAACTGATAGGGCTGCATTAATTCAGGTATCCAGGACAAGTCACTGCTGCCCTCAGAGCATTCCCCCTTTGCTCTCAGCCCACAGGGCCAGTTACAAATTTTGGAGGTGGACTCCTCAGGGAGGGGAAGGTCCCTTTCCTTGGGCAGGTTGTAGGTGATGAGGCACCCAAGGGAGCAGGGATTTCTGTGCAATGAAATCCAGCCCACACAATTTCCTCATCTTTTACCCACCTTGCCTAAACTCAGCAATGTCCAACGGGTGCATCAGAGGAGCAGGGTCTGTCTGCCACATGTGAAGCTTCTTTGCTGGCAGCAGAATTCAATTGGTAGCTGCTACAGATAAACCTTCCTTCACTGACTGAAAAAAACCAGCTCATCTGGCTGCTCTGTTTCCTAATGCAGGAAAAAAAATCTTGCAATGGGATCTCTCCTTCCCTCCAGTCTATTCTCTGCCCACATCCTTCATGTGCTCCTCCCCCAATCCTATAATTAATATTAAACGTTACAGTTTTGTCCTATTAACACAAATTGGCCTTTCCAGAGGCAGATTAAAGAGTTTCCACTGGGGATTTCCTCTCTCCTTTACAATTTGCCTTCTCTGATCAGTGCTGTCTATGTCTCTCACTAGCTCCTAAGGGGAAAGGAGTGGGAGGGAAGGAGAAGACAAACACTTATTAGCAACTCCTTTGAAGAGCTGGAGATTGGGAATTATACTGACTATTAACTCCCATCATACCAACAAGGCAAGTTCCCCTTTTCTCCTTCCTTCCGCTCCTCCTCTGGGAATGGTAATTGGTAACCACACAAGTCGTGTGCATGAAGTTTCACCTAAATAATTTACAGGGCAGCATAAACCAACAGACTCTCTCTTCATTTCTCTGGGGAAAGGGAGTTTTTGTTTGCTCAGTGATAAACACAGGCACATAAAATAGACATAGCCATGTAGACTTACATAGACATGCAAGTGTGAGGTGTTGGCACATTCCCAACTGCATGACCCTTCCAGTCTGGTGCTCGGAACAGGAAAGAAACACACGTGTTGGCCCTGAGGCAGCTCTAGTTCCCTTCCCAAATGGGTCCTCAGTGATATTTCAGTCCTGAATCCTTAAGGGGCACGTAGGGACAGACCTGACTCATCAGACATGTGTCACTTGCACTCACCATCACCAGGGCTGAAGTTCCACACTCACAGCACCACACACAAACCAGCCACCACCACAGCCAAACTTCTCCAAGCCCTCACTCTGATTGATTAATACAAGTCCAAGAGAGGAAGAGGTGCTCAAAGTCTTTGAGCACATACAGATTTGGTAATCTCTCAAATACCTCCACACACCTCTTGAGCCTTTCCCAGAGATTCTTCTTCCTCAGAGCTCCATGGGGCAGTCTGACCAACTGATGCCACTGAGGGCTTTGGACATGAAGCAAAACATCCTTGAGCCTGTCAAGCCAAGTGACAATGAGCACAAATGATCTCTGGCCTATTAAAACATTTCATAAATAAATTACTGTTTCTGGGACTGTGATGGTAAATGGATAACTGAATTTAGTCACAGCAGCACCAAGAAAGCCTGGCCAGTGACAATTCACTGTGACAGCTCACTGTACTAATTAAGAAGCAGTAACATAATGAGATGTACAATCTATTAAATAAGATGCGTGTTTACAGTGAATAAGCTGTTTATAATCAAATTGCATTTATTTAGTGTACAGCAAGCCCCTTATAAAACCTGAATTAAATGCAAAACTACCTGTAGAAGCGTGGCATTTATTTAAAATGTTTCAGGATGCAGTAGCTTTTTCAGCAAAGAGAACTTAATCAGTCCCTGGAGCTTTCCCTTCCTGTGCTAGGACAAGGCAGGAGCAGCTGTATTGATTTCTAGCATCTAGCACTGCCACGTGAGCCTGTTTATTGGGCCAACAAACTGTTTGACAGACAAGGTCCCAGAGGGCCCAGGTTTTATCCAGGGGTATAGGCACACCCTCTACAGATAGCTGTTGTAATGTTAACTTTTTATTAGAATTTATTAGACAATAAATGCATTACATCACTCAGTGCCAGGAGCAGAGCCTCCATGTCACGCTGCCCAAAATCCACTGTAACACCCCATTTCATTTAGTACTCTGTCCACCTTCTGTTATGGAAATTTCATACTGGATTCCTCTTCAGCCTTCCACCAAAATACTGCACAGATTTTAAGGTGTTTTAGCAATGTTAAAAAAATATCTTTGTATCATTTATCCAGGCACTAACCTGTTCCCAGTGATTCTGAGTGAAGAGGCAGGTGCCAGGGGCTGGGAGAGTCTCTCTTACATTTCCCAGTGAGACCTGTCCAGCTTCAGCCAAGCTGTGGGTCCTTGGAAAGCCTCAGCTCTCAAAAGTTCATAGAAGTTGTCAGAACTTTCTTCTCCCCTGCAACTGGACAACTGCTTGAGCACATCCTTGGGGGAGCAAAGACTACCCCAGATGTAATAGACAGAGTATTAAAGTTCTCAAATCCAAGGTTTTGGAGCTCTTTGAATGCTGAGATTTGTAAGAGACTCTTCCAGGATTCCCTGGGTTTTTGAGGAACATCAGCATTAAATGAAAATTGGCCCAGCTCCAGGATCTGGAGACTATTTGAATGTGGGATAAAGATAAAATTATCACCCTGGCAGTTCACCTCTGGAAGCCTGAAGTGGTTCAAATCTCAGTGTCAGTTCCTTATCCAAAGAGTTGCCCAGAGGAATTCAGTAAGCTGGACAGAGCTTCAATTCACAGACTTTAGAAAAGTAGCATTTTTCTGTTTAAAAGTCCAGGAACTATGAAGTTTTTCTAAAGAGATAGTTGTCACTTTCATGTGGGAGAAAGAGACTTGGGAAGTTCTCTGATATTCTGGTGAATGGATATGAATATCCTCAAGGCAGGACAAGTAGAACAGCTCAGATTTGAAGGTATTTCCCCTGTGAGTCTCCAGAGAATAGCTCAGAGGTACAAAAATTAATATAGAATATAGAATACATATTATGTAATACATATTATATAATAAATATTCAAATGTAGTTTTTTATATTTGTTATGATATTTTGGTGATTCCTTCACAGACAATTCCGACACCTCTCAAATACCAAGAGAAGTACATCAGAATAGCTCATACCTGTGCAATAAAGATCTCCAAAGTTTATTTCAGTAACCAAGCTCTCTTTGATAGAGTTTTTCCACTTAAAATACTATGAATACGAAGAGTGAAATATCAGAAATATCTCCAGTGATTTTGTCCACACAGGAATCAGGTGATTGTCTCCAAAATTCTACCTAATATTGAATTGAACTGCTTCAAACCAAGGCTACTCCCTCCTTTTCTCTTCCTATCCCAGCCCACTATGACAAACAAAATTCTCTGCCAGTAGAAGGGACTGCTTTTCCCATGGATAAGTCATCTGGGAGGAGAATGGAAGATTTATTTCCATGAGAAGTCTCTCCTAGACCATGATGACACAACCGGAAGAGTTAAAAACTTGAGTTATAGTTGCACTTCCACGTGCAAGCAGAAATGTGCAGGGACAGGTTTTGGTGTTTACTACATTCAGATAATGAGCCAAAGGAGAACATGGCATCACAAGCTCCTCCAGCTCCCTTTGAAAGCTGCCCGTTGCTTTGATTTACTGCTCTTTGTTTCCAGACAGCAGCTTCATAGACTCGGTAATCAGGCAGCAAATGCAAAGTGAGGCCAGTCTGGTCATAGGCATGGAGATTTAATGAGAGGATTGTGGTTCCCATGTCTCAGCTGAGCTGTTTCTCACCCCCGGTGTTTCCATGTCTTCCCTGAAATCTAACAAAGCAACAAAGCCTTTTCTCTTTGCACAGACTACATAAATCACTTCTGTTCAGTTCAATTGCCTTGGCAGAGAATTGTTTTCAGGAGGAGGGAAAGCCACAGAAGACAAAAACGCCAATGTGGTGCAACATGATGAACAGGCTGGAGTTTCTTTTCTCTGATATGTTCAAAGGAAAAATTCATGGTAACACCCCGATTTTTTACTACAAAGAATTGTATTAGTGCTTGGGGGGAAAAAAATATCAGAGATAGTGTATTTTTACAAAAAAAATAAATCCATTCTGTTTACACCCTGAGCTTTTTGCATGCATTCCTTTCAATAAATACAGGCCACTGATGCTTGCAGGGATTTGCAAAAGCTTTGCAACGTTGGGCTTTGCCAGCATACAGCACGTAAAGGCAGCAACAGAGCAATGCTGCAAAACTTGCAGCAGTAGCACTTTGGTTTTATGAACTGTAGAGCCAGGGGCTGTCTGCCTGCAGAGCAGTTAAACCCATCGTGATTTTAATATTTTGAAGAGGGAAGAGAATTTTGGTTCTGGCAGAAAAAGCAATCTTGCAGTTAGAGCGAAAAGGATTGTGATCTAAGATTCTCCAACATGCACCTGTATGAATACTCACTGCAAGAGGAAGTTAGTCATTAGTATCTTAGGAAAATCAAGGAATTCCATTCATTAATGGTGGCAGTCATTTAGAGGAGGAGCTTTATCAAGCAGAGCTTGATCACAGAGAAGCATTTCCTCCGTTTGTATTTGGCAGAGGATAAGTCAGTGTTGAGAGCTCCCAAATTCGTTTTGCTGAACCCAGTGAGTGACCCGTGCTAATCCCCTTCTCCAGCTGGTGAATCAGTTGTATCAGACAAAATGTTGGAATCAGAGCTCACTGAAGAAACTTTGGAGCCCCCCCAGGGGTGGCAGGGGGGAATTTTGTCCAAGCCCTGGGCGAACACCGAGCTGAGGGAGAGCATAAAAGAGGCCTTGTAGCTGCCACAGGGTTTAGCTCAGCAAGCTGCAAAGAAATACATAGCCCAAGGCAAAAACAAGCAACTTAGCAAATGTGTTAAATTCTCTGTTCTCGGTCTTTCACCTGAGGCACGAAATACCGCACCTGAGGCAAGGATTTTAGGTGAGATGAGCATCTCAATTCACATAGCCTGGCTGAGATTTTCTAATGGCACCTTCCACCTTCCTCTAGGACTTTCAGAAACAGCTATCAGTAAATCATATAATCTACATCGTGTAGAGGTGTCCTTACTGACCCAGGCCTACATCACTGCTCTCTGTCTGAAATGCAGGGGCAAAAGCAAAATAGATGCTTTTGTGAAGCCCAAACAAGAAACTCAAGTCAGTGATGCTCAGGGAAATTTCTGCAAGTGCACAGGGCCACAGTTTTAAACAATAAAAGAAAACAAAGCTGGGTGGCATATCCATTGCCTCTCAAAATCCCTGCTTACCCCACCAGGGATGATGGCAGGATTGCTTTGGATGGCAATGGAACACCCAAAGCCACTGCCACGTGAGTGAAATACCGAATTTGGACAAATCAAGAGGACTGCGACACTGAAAGAAGAATCTCCATCTAGCAGAGGGAAGTCCCTTCTGATTCATGACACTTCAGCAGTGCTGTCAAGCCTGGAGGCGCCTCAGATGGGTGAAAAGCTCTTTCTTTCACTAATGCAATGTGAATGCCAGCTATCATCAACATTTTCAGCAGCTCCTGAGATCCTGACCAAGCGCGGTTCCATACCTCTTCCTCAAAGCCAAAAAGCTTCATTAAAATGGATGGAAGCTCCGCTCCTTTGCAATGCTTAAAAGAGGAGAAATCCTACAAGGATTCTTTTTAGCCATTAGACGACGTCTGACATGCAAATATTTCTATTTCCAAGAGTTAAAAAAAAATAATAATCAGAAAATGCAAATTATTTCTTTCACTTCAGAAGATAATGTTTGCTGCTTGGTCGTGTGAGTGAATTGGGGCATGTAAGAGGATGCTCCTGTATCTGAGCATTTGGACTGTGAGGGAACACTTCAGCGTCACTGGTGGTTTCGCAATTTCCTTTCCAGCTCTGTCGTTCGCAGTCAAACTTTTCCTCTAAAGGATTCCACTCTTGATGTTTCCCACATTCACTCTACTGAATTCACAACACAAGTGAAGCAATGAAAGTGTTCAATATATTTGTTTCCATTCATTTCCCTCTTAATATATTTTTTTTTCCTTTTTTCCTCCTCCTATATATTTTTGGTTTGGGACTTCTAATTTTTGTTGGGTTTTTTGTTTGTTTGTTGGGGTTTTTTTTGTTTTTTGAGAGACGTGGGATTTTTAACTGAGTGATTACTGTTTCACTTGTTTTTACTCCAAGACAGCAAGAATGGAAAGAGCAATATGAATAGCTCTAGGTCTGCCCTGCATCCTTCTATACCTGTGCAAAGCCTCGAGCCTGTTCACATCAAAAATAATAGATGGTTTCTTTCATTTAAAAGCAAGATAAAGGATAGAAAAGTTCAATTTCCCACAACACTTGAGGGCAGCCAAGGCAGGAGCAATGGGCTTCACTAAAATCTAAGAGAATATTTCCAACAACTGCAGGATGCTCAACACCCAACAAGTTCTGACAAGACTGGCTGCAAAAGTATCTTTGGTTTCTTTTTCATCCACACAATAATGTAACCAAAAAAAAGTTTTATTGGTCAAGATTTTTGAAAGAAATAGTACTTCTGGATTTTGGGAAATTGCCTGGTAATTGTTTGTACAGGTAATCCTGCAAGCTTCTAGCAGGAGTGTAATTTTATTTTAGGATTGCACTGTAATTCTAGCAGTGTGATTTCTGTGGGGCTGTGAGGTCCTTTGCTGCTTTCTTACTGCAAGACACTACATAAATTGTGGCCATGACAGGCCTGTGATATTCAGCAAGACTACTCACAGCTCAAGTGTCATTATGTGACATATGAGACATGGAAATTTATTAATAACTCAGCACTTCTGGGGTAAACAACCATCCATTCATTTTTATTTCCTCTTCCTCAAGGATTACTGCCTTAATCTGAACATGGTGGGGGGCAAACACACTTTCAAATTGTGTTGTACTCAAGTGAGGTCTTTGCTTGGCTTCCTGCAAACTTTTAGTGTGCCATGAAGTCATCCAGGGCTCCACTCCCTTTCCAGAGTCTGTGATCACAGCTTGGACATCACCAGGGTCATGGGGCCCATCCTTCAATGGTGAGAAATCAGTTCCTATTCTACTTGTCAAGAAATAAAGTGCTCAGGAGTGGAAAGGTCAAGGACAATCCATGGAACTGCTCTGTCTGCAGAGGAAGTTGTACGGCTGAACCTCAAATGTAGTTAGACCTGTAATTTTAAAAATTTGTGGGGTAATAGGCCGTCAAACAGTGATACTTGTTTTGAATTTCAGTTCAAAATATCAATCATCTACACTACAAATCCCTCACTTCCATCCTTTGTAGCCTTCCAGTTTTGGGCTGCTGAATTTCCCATGCAAGATACCAGTGGTTACTTCCCAAAGAGCCAGTGCCTATCAAAAGAGAATTTATCAAACTTTTCATCTAGCATTCAATTCTAAAAACATTTTTAGACTATGGATATTTCCAAAAGTATTGGAAGATGGACCTTTACATTAGTTCCAGTGAATTATTTCATCTGTACATCTTCTAAGCAAAAAAAAAACCTTTTTGCACTTTATAAATTATATATTATTACAGAAACAGTTTATGGTATTATTTTACCAGCAATTACTTTCTTAAAAAAAAAAAATCCCAGGTTCTCAAGTTTCTAAGAAAATTATATTTACTTGAACCATCTTGCACAGAAATAGCTTACTCAACATGGAAATTAGCTGAATAGGAAATTATTTCATAGAACCTTCTGTAAAATTCTGTGAACTTAACTCTAATTTAAAATTTGTTTTTCATTTGTTCAGTGTCAAAAAGGCAAGTAGTGCTGCTGTAGCAATTTGAATCTCTGCCTTGGGAAGCACAATCCAGGTTCTTGGGGCACTGTTTCCTCATTAGCCATTCTCCAAAGAAGAAATTGACAATAATGGATTTAGTATTCCCAAGATGATGCTGAGTGTTCTTTACTGCTGTGCTGGCCATCTCTTCACCAAAAATCCTGTCATTTATGTGGGGAAGGAAGGCAGTGCATGGTCAGCTTGAAGGAGTTTATCACCATGATGAATTTATTATCAGATTTTGAATTCTAAGAAGCAAGCAGATGAAACTAAAACGACTCTACCTTTTATAAAATCCAGAGATGGAAAGCAGATCAGGAATGGAATTGACTTGCAGTTGTGAGTGAATCTTTAGATTAATTCTCAGCATAGAATGCATGGTCTATTTACAGAGTGATTTCCAAGGCCTTCTGTTTCCTCATCTTTAAGCAGTCCTAACAACTATCAAAACCAAAATGAAGCCACAGCCTACCAGGAAGAATAGTTTTCTCCACAGAGAAGAATTTCACAGGCATTGTTCAATGGGAAAGGATCAGGGAGGAGCAGCATAAAGGAAACCTGAGGAAAAATATTCCCTTTTATCAGTCCTCATGCACACCCTTCCCAAGTTTTAGTTCATTGCTGAAAAACAAATTAAAACCATTATCTTTGTGGTGTCTTAAATTGAAGAGAATCCATCATTCACAGCCCAGAGAGAAGATGACAAAGAATCTTCCCAGACAATTTCACCTACAAGTGAGTTTTACAAGACTCATCTACTCCGAAACTAAAAACAAGAACAAGATGAACACGCAGCAGGCAATTCTAATTTTAAGAGCCTCATTTGACACAATGATAAGTTATCTTCAACTCTGTAATTTGTACAAGTGCCACCAGAGAAAGGTGAATGCCTTTCAAAACCATTTGGACTCTGCTTGAAAAGGAGCAGACCGGGCAAGTGAACCTTTCCCCTACAGAAAAAAATCACAAAGCACTGCAGCAAAAACAAGCAGAAAGATAAAACCTGATCTAAGAGGAAGCCAGCACAGACCCAGGGAGAGAAGCACTTGATGACAAGGGTGACTTAAAGTGATAAAATTGACTTCCAGCCATTATTCGATCTCCAGAACTATTTCCAGTTTATCTGCCCTTAACTTCTTGGAGAACAGAAGAAAATATAAATATATGGCATGGTACAGAACAAATGTGGGAAACTTCATCACAGAGATCTACAGATGAAAGAACATCAGGAACTAGAGAACACAGAAACTATAGATGGGTGTCAGTGAGGTTATTTCTGGAATCAGTGGGGTTAAATCAGAGGATGTGAATTCCAAGGACCTGAAATCATTCTGACCAAGGCCTGATGTGTTCACATAGCACAGTACAGGGCACTGTGCCAAGGCAAGCAATTAAGAGTGAGATAGTACACATAGACAAAAATGTAAAGCAGAATGTGTGGGTACCTTTGGGCTCATCCTGATAAGACATGTAAAATTCACATCCCTTAAATTCACATTTATTTTGTTTTGACTCCCTGGTTCGACACCACCTCAATGCCTAGACCTGCTCCAAATCTCTGTTGCAATCTGGTTTTTCCTCCATTTCTCCAAATGTCAAACAAATAATGTTTCTGTTCCTGTCCAGTAGGGAGAAATATTTGAGTCCTCAGGCTCCCTGGTCACCATTACCACCAGGAGAGCTGACAGCAAAGAAATTATTTCCCTGGAAAAAGCATTTTTGAGACCCTTCAACAGTAACAGCCAAGAAGAATTTTTATCCTATATACACACAGATTTATCTGCTTTTTTGATCTCAAGCACTGCCCCTCTGCTCCCCTGGTCCAAGAGAGTGCAACTATAGCAAGTGGGGACAAGAGACAAACCCAGATACCTTTGGTACAAAGATCAAACTTGCAAGCAAGGGAAATGTCACATGAGACATTGGTATCTCCTACAGAGTCCATTTCCATTTCTAAGGGAACAAGAAGGCTGACAGCCTCTACAATTAACCCACAGATGCCAAGAGATGATTCTGCTTCCTGCTCTTTGTACTGCTTCCCAGTAAAAAAACCCAGGGAAACACCATTTCTTTCCTGCTGCCTGGGTCCTGTTAACGCTCGGTCTGGAGCTCCTCCTCTGGTCTGTCAGCACACAGAGGACTGGAAAAGCACAGTGACAGAGGCTCGTCCATGTGGGGATAAATGTCAGGAGAGAAGGGACAGCGAGCAGCCAGCAAGCAGCATGCAGGAAATGCTGCATGGAATCACGTCCCCAGGAATCTCCATGAGGTGAAATCAGAGCCTGTTATTAATCTATCCAGACACTGAGACCCAGGAGCTGGAGTAAATCCGATTAAATTCCCACTGTACCAGTGGCTAGAAGCCAAGCAGGTCTTTATTTTCTTTTGAATGGTGACCCAAAGGATATTTCTGTCTACTTCACTACATAAACACACCGATTTAAAACAAAATTAAACAAAACAAAACAAAGCAAAAGCAGAAGATCAAAAACATCAGGTGAATTTTAGTACGGCAGTAAGGTCCTTTGAGATGCAACCCAAAGGGAGAAGATAAACTTCTTTCCTAGCCTGGAGGGGCTACAGTAGTGATGGGGAAAGCAGTCCTCCTCCACCCTTCAACGTGGGATAGGAAGAGTCCTTGAAAAGATTAAAAGCAGCTAAATGGGGTTAAAAGTGAATTTTTGCCATGGGGAGTTTTGCAAAGCACAGGACAAGCAGATAAAACAGAACTTAAAGAAGAATCCCATTACAGAGGGACAATAGAGAAGAAAACAAACAAACAAAAAATATCCTGGATTATTTAGGAGAGCTAAATTTTTCAGTTCTCAGAAGTTGAGAAGCTGAGCAGAGTGACACTGACAAAGTGACCGAGGAGCCCAATCCTCCCCACCCCGACCACCAGCTCAGCACTCTGCGAGCACAGCGGGAGCTGTGGTAAGAAACTACTGAATGCTCCTTACCTGCCCTGGCCTTGATGGCTCTGGTGTTTGCCAAAGCTCTTTGAAAAACCAAATGCAAAAGAGCAAAAAAAAAAAAAAACAAACAAAAGAAAGAGAAAAAGGAAAAAATAATAAATCAAAGCTAAACAACGAAAGAAACATAATACAGAGATATTCCTTAAAAGCCAACAGCAACACATATCAGCTGCCGGCCAAGCAGATCTTCCACGAGATGGAGATTTAAGGCACGTTTCGCTTGCCCTGTCAAGGGAGATGATTTCAGAGACTTCTTAAAAAGACAGCAATTCGAGTTAAAAAAACCAAAACATATCAGCGCTTTAAAGGTTAACGGTCTCTGCTGAACAACATGCGTTTATCCAACCACGTCCTAGAGTAGTTTTTTCAGCCCTGAGACCAATGAGCATAGCTAAGAGGAGGGCCTTGGGATGGTGGAGAGGCTGAGTTACCCCCTCCCCTCTGCCTTCCCTCTCTCCACCTCCCTCTCCTTTTTTTTTCCTTCTTTTCTGTCCCTTTTTTTTTTTTTTTTTTTTTTTTTTAGTTTAGTAAATTAATGCAGCAAGAAACTCCCAAGATCTGGAGAGTCCTAGCAGGGGAGAGAGGGCAGAGGGGAGATGAGATGCATTAGGAGGACACTGAGCCACTTTCTTTCAGAGCACAATGGAAGTGCTTCCCAAGAAACTTCCCCTTCGCTCCCCTCCACTCTAGCCCTGAGCAATGGGACACCTTCCCTTCAGCAGCAATAACTTATTCTGGAGGAAAACAGCCCAGGAAGCAGGAATCAACAGCAGCCAAACGGCGGGCAGGAAAGCGACACAACCGGGACTGCAGCACGGCTCCACACTGACAAATTCCTGTGGATGTAATTAGGAAGACACACCGGCCGGCAGCGGAGATTAAACCCTGGGTTGTTGAGGGTCGTCGTCCCCCCCTCCCACCTCACCGCCAGCACCCTGATGGCAAACCTACACCCGCTGCGTCCGCCCCTGTCGCCAGCCTGATGTCCGGAGCGACATCCCGCTGAAGGGAGGGTTCCGTGCGGGCGGCCCGGAGCCCCGGCCCCGAGCAGCACTGCAGTGGCGGTGGCGGGGCCCCGGCGGAGGAGGGACGAGCCGAGGCAGCGGCGGAGCGGAGCCGGCGCTGTCCGCGGTGCTGCCGCTGTCCGCGGTGCTGCCGCTGTCCGCGGTGCTGCCGCTGTCCGCGGTGCTGAGCGGGCGCGCACCGGGCGCTGTCCGCGGTGCTGAGTGCGCCCGCCCGCCCGCCGCTGTCCGCCCGTGCCCCGGGGCTGTTTCGCTCTCCCCACCGCTTCTCCCCAAGTGCCCGGTTACTTTACTGGCCAACCCCACCGGCCCACCCCTCACGGAGTACAAAACAAAACAACAGCGAGAGCTGGAAAAATGTGCAACGTCAACGCGCTCGGAGTCTACGTGTGGGAGACGATCGTTTTCTTCAGGTAAGGCTCGGTTTTACGCGAGGAGATCAGCCGGGCTGAGCATCGTGCCCACCCCAGCTCGGGCCACAGCCTCTGGCCGTGGCTCCCCTGCCCCGAGCTGCCCTTTGCCACCCCTCGGTGCCTCGAGCTTGCTCTCGCACAGCGCTGGGCTCGGGACGTTCCGCAGCTCGAGGAGTTACTCCGTTTAATTAGCACCGCAATCTCGCTAACCGCAGTGCTGAAAACACCGACCCCGGCTGCTTGCAAAGTGACAGCTAGTGGCGGCTGGCAATGCTGCACTTGAATTTGCCCGGGTAAATATCCCCACCTCACCCCCTCCCCATCCTCAGATTGCAGGTGAGTTCCGTGGGATGCTTGCACTGCCTGCCTCTGAGGGCTCACCCTCGAGCCTTAGCAGGCTGAGTTTAAAATCACCGAAAGCAAAGAATTATCTCCTTCCTTCCCAACTTTTTTTTCTCTCCTTTCATGTTGTTTTGAATATTCTTTCTTTGCAGAATCTAGATGAAAGCCAAAGGGGATGGGGGGAGCTTTTTCCAATTGTGCCTATCATCATCACCCAGCTGTATTTTGACTCTGGTTTAGATGGGTTCAGATTCTCATTAAGGCTAAGATAGAAGGAACAGCTTTAGTCTTAAAGAATTGCTTCTTGTCAATCTATCCTTGCAGTGCTTTTATTAAATGGACAAAAAAAAAATGGACAGTGGAAACTTCTATATTTTAATGAAAACTGCACCCTGCTGTAGCAAGAGGGAGACACAGATATAGGCAATTGGAGGAAAAAAAAAAACAAAACTGTTTCATGACCTGAACCTGCTTGTCAGTCTCAGCCTTCAATTCAGTTGCATGGCTCTTACTTCTGTGTTTTGCCAAAGTCTCACCTTGTAGTTCAGTGTGAAAACACAGACATTATTTTCATAAAATCTCTGGCATAATACTTATTGTTTTATGAATGACAGTGGCAGACCTGGTGATACTGGCCAGACTTTGAGCTAGCATTCTCTTTCCTTTTGAACACAAAAGTCTTTCTAGGTATAAAAATGGAATATCCCCACTTTTTCCTGTAATTCCACAGAAATTCAGAGACAGCAAGATTGTCTCATGAACTCAAAGCAGTAAATCTTTATGTTAGGGGAAACAAGAATTCTAGAAATAACTAAAATCATCAATCTCAGAGAAGCAGTGCCCAATAACCAACACTTCTGAGCCATCCTTTCTCATCCTAGTCACAAATGTATTGGAACCCTGCACAACAAAGTGGGATGGGCTGACAGGGAACAAATGGATGTGCAATAAACTCTTAGTTCAACAGTGGAGAACTATTGGGTTAAAAAAAACAAACAAGACTAAACAACACAAACACCAGAAAGCAAAAAGGAACTCACATAACTGAAAAACAAAAAGAGTATTTCCAGGCTTGCATTTGCTATGTCCCTGGGACTGAAGCTTCTGCCCAGGTCTCCTCTGAAGTGCTGGAACAGTGAAATTGATGCACACTCGTCCTGCACACACCACACTGTTAGCACTGACAGGTTCCCAGCACAGCAATCACAGTCATGGGCATTCAAACTCCTGGCAAACCAGTCACTTCAGATTCTAATGCAAACATTCGTAATGTAGAAATTATATACAGACAGACGTGGTATTACATCATATTGCATCAAAAAGGTACTTCTGGAACTTTAATTTCCCCAAAATCAATATCTAAGAATATTTGAAAATACTTTAATTCAATTACAGAGAAAGAATGAAATCAAATTGGTTTATATACTGCAATCATTTTTTAATACATTTTTTAAAAATCCAAATGAAAAATGAATCAGTAATTCCTGCTCAGAACTGACTCTATGCAATGGTTCTCTTTTTTTCTCTCCCGCTTTATATTATGTGTTCAATTTATTACAGGCCAAAAAGCTACCAGCCTTTCTAGTCCAGGAATAGCTTTGCTATTTCAGTTTCAGTAAGAGAAGTATATTAATTAACAGTCATTCATAAATTCAGTGTGCCAATTACTCCTGCCCTCAGTCATACGTGATGTTTAACAAACCTAAAGCTGATAATCCAATAATCCATAAGAGAAGTATGCATTGCTTTAAATTACAGAGTACACCACACTTTATTGTCAGCCTATCCAAATATTCTGGAAAGAGAGTCCATTGTATGTTATCACATCTACCACACAAAAAAAAAAAAAAAAAAAAAAAAAAAAAAAAAAAAAAAAAAAAAAAAAAAAAAAAAAAAAAAAAAAAGTCAAGAGGAAGAAGAAAATCTAATGTTCAAAGGAAAATTATATACAGACAATATAGGAAAATAAGCCAATATAAAAAATAAGACTGAACAAAAATGTCCTCCACCAGCCTTTTAAAAAACAAGACCTCCATGGGAAAGAGTAACAGCTGGTGTGTAAATGCAAACACTATGGTATTGCCAATATAATATTTGTTTCTGTTCCAGTTGGGGGGCTTCAGAAGGAATTTGTGATATGTGGCTTATTCCAACATGCCTTTCTTTATGGAAGAGCACTTCCCATCCTGCTACCTGCCTCCTCAGACTGCAGTCCCTTAGCTGTGACTCAGGCTTTTACTGGGAACCTGGGCAGGAGCAGGGATGGGAACTGGGTTGGGGATGAGGACAGCTTGTTTGACCAAGATTTCCTTACAGTTATCTAGTTAAAGCAAAGAGCTACTTCTTTAAAATAAATTGGACAGTTTGGGGCAATATTGGACACAAGGATTTCCAGATGTCCTGCTAATATCTGTGGAGACATTTGCAATCAATCATTCTCCCAAAGTCTAACTACACAATCCTGAATGTTCACTTGTGAATTCCTTCATGCAGAACAGAATGCTCCCTTATCCTGTGGTGATCTTGCCTGGACTTTCTGTGGTACCATTAAATTTTAATAGCTGAAACGGTCCAGAAACACCACTGCATAAGCTGGAGGTAGGAATGCACCTTGTCAAATTAGGAGAGAAAAGATGCCCTAGAACTGGCACCTTACCCAAATGGACACTGTCCTGTGAGGCTCTGAAAATCTCTGGGCCTATTTTTGATCCTAATATCAGGAATCAGCAGCACGACCTTCGTGACTCAAGATCAGGATTGGCCCCTTCTGAACAACAATCTGTCAGCTAGCAGGAGTGATTCAAGGCAACTGCTCCAAGTGAGTCACAGGCTAAAAGTTGCTGCCAGCCTCAGTCTTTATTGGATTGCTCCAACTGGGGTGTTTATATTCCCTCCTGTCAGTAACAGACCTCTTCATTGCCAGTTTTTAAAACAACAAGAAGGTGCCACTGTGAACATGAAGCCTCAAATTCTTTGGGAGATTAAAAAAAAAAACAAAAAAACATGAACAAACCTTCTCCTAAAACAATCCTGGCAAGTAAAGGGGATGATTGGAGAGCTGCTGGTTTCATCTCCTTGAAAATACCAAGAATAAGAAGAATAACCTGTACTGTATCTCTAAGGCTCCTGCTATAACTCTGCAGGAAGAGGTAACATTACAGAGTGAAGCCCTAACCAGAGACTTCCAGAGCCACAAGATAAACAGTGCAGCAGATATTCTCAATAGTCACAGAATATTTTCCCCACGCTGTCTAAAATCTACCAGAAGTTGTGCCTTATGACCTGTAATGCTTCTGCAGAGTCCCTCACCTCATTTGAAATAAAAATGATTTAGCCAAGTCTTGGACCAGATGGTTCTAGGGATACTCTTCAGCTGCTTTGTTCTGCAACCTTTAATTGCCCCATTAGAGACCGCACTAAAAGAGTTACAGAGCCAAGGTTTAAAAATGTGGCAATGTAGACAATTCTAGAAACCCTTATAAATCATTCTGTAGAGAAAGATTAATTTGGTGTCATTGCAGTAAAAGCACAAAATGTCTGGGACCCTGCCTTCTGGAGGGACTTTGATCCATCCATCTTGACCCTTGCATTTAAGACAAATCAACATAAACTACACAAAACATTTTCTAACAGTCCAATCTTAACCTTCTTCGTAGCCAAACAGCTGCATTAAACAGCTCCAGGCCTGCTCTGTGGATAGTTCAGAGCAAAAAACAAGCTCCAGAAATGATTGGAAAAACCCCCATTATTTTACCCCCCACCTTAGGCTGGGTACAAAGAGCAGAGAAATCCGAAATAACCAACCTGCCTATCAAAACCGTTACAACAAATGCTGCGGTTCCTCACATGAACAAATAAAATTTTCTTGGTCTCTGAGGCACTGGTGCTGTGCAGATTTTAGGTAATGTTGACTGCCTGTCCACTTTGGCTCACTTTGAACGTTACCCCACCCTGCTGCAAGTCCCACTGGCAGAACAGAGATTTACTGTTCAAACAGCTGGGATGAGCTGCTTCTGAAAAGAGATCAAGATCTGTAGGGAAAGGTGAGACCCTGCCTGAGACTTCCTTCAGAAACAAGAATTTAGGCATGGGAATTTTTATCGTCCTTCTCCCATGGGAGGTTTTGGAGAACCTTAGGTATGAAGCAAGTCAGTAGCCCTCTGACTCTGAGTGTCCCAGATTTAACAGCAGGAAAAGGCTCAGGAAGTTCACTCTGCTGCTGACCAAGTGATTCCAGCCAGGAAGGAAAGCTCTCATGGGCAAGAGCACAGGGCAGCTCCCCCTGGTCCTGGGCAAACACATCCCTTGTGAGCTTAAGAAATTAATCTCACCAAACCTCATGAGCTGACCTGGATAGAAGAGGATCCCAACATCTGAATGAAGAAGTTAATCAATGTCCAAAATTAAATTACTTTATTATCCCAGCACTGAGCAACGATCATTCATCTGCAGTAGGAAACCAGTACACAGGCCTGTTCTCATTTCATCCCAGTATGCAGGTTAGAAGGACTCTGCAAATTCCAGTGTCAAGAACCTAATGAATATAATTGCTATTTAGGTACTGATGAAAGACAAGAGTCTTTAAAAAAAAAAATCTTGCTTTTAAAATCACAAAAACAACATTCAATTATGTCAGATCACACCACCTATTCTCACTTGCTTATTTTCTATAACCTGGAGCTCTTCTGACATTTCAAAGTGATCAGGGTTAAGACAACAGATAGGCTGTTTACAAATTATGACTTCATCTGATTTATTTGCCTGTATTAGCTCTCACTGTTGAGGCACATTAATCAGGGTTTCACTTTGTCCAGTAAATTACCCTTTTGCTGTCATTACCTGGCATGTTTCTACTGACCTTTATCTATTAGCAAGAACACAAATTATTGGTGTTTTTGTGAACTATGGTTATGCCTGTGCACCTCACACCTTCCAAGAGAAGGGATTCATCATAAGCTTTCAAAAGATAAAAACAGCATTCCAGCACACCCTCCCCACCACAGTTTGATTCAAATTTTTTTGATGGACAAAAAAGGCAATTCTAATAACTTTTGATAACTTCAGTTTGGAAAAAAAAAAATCCAACAAAATTACAAAAACCCAAACCAATGCCACACCAAAACTCAACATCAGCTTGGGATACAAGAAGCAAAAAGGAAGGAGTGAGAGAAGAAGGAATTCTTCCTACTGGAAGTATCATTAGCAGCCATGAACAGAAACCTCAACACTGCTGGCTTCCAGACCTACTTGCACAGCCCAAGGAAGAGTAACTTTTGCATTGAACTCAGCATAATAAACCATTGCTAATTCAACAGGTCAGTACCCTTTAAAGAGACAAAAATTCACCAATTTCTTTTCTCTCACCCTTCCCCCAAAATATCCAAACAATTTACATTTGTGTTTACAAAGGCAGACAGAACAGAAACCATTTCCCTCCAGAGGAGCTGGTTTGCATTGGGATTTCTTATCCAGGAGTGATGCAAAATGTTACAGTTCCCCTCTTGGGAAAGTGCTGATACAGTCCAGCTGATCTGGTGTTATCAATCCCATACATACCTCCAAGCTGCTCTTAAATCTCTCAGGTGCTTCAAGAGACTAATGCACAAGAACTGAAAAAATTCAGAAATACAATATTTGTCCTCCCTCGGCAAAGCCAAAGCCCAGAGGGGCCCTGCAGAGAACAGAAAGAGATGGAGGCAGATGCACACACCCATTGCTCACAAGAGCTGAGCTTCTCCCGTTATGAAATTAGTCCATCCATGCAATGCACCACGGTGAGCTGCTGACTTGGGGACCACACCACATCTGGCTGGCACATGGACACAGCTGGCATCCTGGAAATACATCTCTGTTAGATATAAGTGCCAGCAAGAAGAGCAGGAAAAATCTTAATTTACCAAGCCTCACAAAATTTAGATTTTTGAGAGGGAGGGCAAAACAAAAGAAAATATTTCAGCATCCTTGTTTTCCTTTTGATTTCTCTCTCTTCACTTTTTTATTGAGGCTCACAGATTGCATGAAAAAAAAAAAGGTGGGGGAGGAAGGCAAAACACCCAAGTGCCTTAGCAGCAGCCAGGGAAGCCTCTTGTGTTTATCAGTGCCTCATTGTGGAGTGGGTGAGCAGGGAACAGAGCACCAGAGGCTTGCCAAGCCCGCAAGTGTCGCATGGCTGGAGCAGCAGGGCTTGCAGTGCCATCAATCATCCCGGCTGCCTCCAGAGCAGAGCTCCGACAGCAGCTCCCCTCGCCCTGCCAGCGGCGCCTGCCACCACTCGCCCAGAATGCAAATCCCGCTCCCCAGCCCCGGCTGGGCCGGAGCAAACACACAAATCAATTTAACAGCAGCGCAAGCGGGATCAGGGGTGGATTGTGCCACTGCAAAATGCAGCTGAGCTGGGAATCCTGCAGGAAATCCAAACAAAATCGTGGTTTGCTCACCTTTGCTTGATTTCTTCCAATTTTGTTTTTATTCTTTTATTTCAGCTGATGCCAGTAAAAAGATGCATTGTATAAAGCCTCGAGCAGAGACCTCTCCTCCCCTTTTTTATGGAGGAATTATAAAACCTGAGGGCTTTCAAGAGCCAGCTGTTATCAGCACCCTTTAAAACAGCCTTAGCTCCAGATGTCCTTGCTGGTGCCAGCAGTGCCTGTGCAGTGTTTGTTCAGTCCCCGTTGCAGCAGGGTCTGTTCACCACAGGTAGGAGTGGAGCAGCTCTGGCTTGCTGGGTGAGGGAACCTTTCCTTGAGAGAATGTGAAGACAGTCTGTGGACACAAAAGTGACTTTCTGAGGGGGATGTTTACAATCCTGGCTCTCTGCTCGCAGTAATTTCTCCCTCTGGAAGCACTGCTGACCGGGACAATAGTTGCTGGCATACCCACACACAACACAGAATTCTTTCCTGCACCAGGTCCCCCAAGATCTCATTTACAACCCAAAAATTTGTGTATCCCACCTCTCCTGCCACCCCATGGGCCTGAGAATTACAAGCATTGTCCATTTCCAGCCCCATCCATCACACCCTGACACAGAGCTGGGGAGTTTGAAATCATCTCCCAGCAGTGCGGCTGACAAAGCAGCAGCCTCATCAAACACAACTTGCTCTCCCTGTGCCAGGGCTGAAAAGATGGAGTTTGGTTTCTTCAGTTCCCTGACAAAACAAAGTCAGAGGGCACCTGGAGTGAGGAGGAGAAAATCCCTTCTGGGCAGGGGACCCAGGGCTTAGCCACTCATTCCAGAAGTTACATTTTCATTATTGCTCATGAATAAACTGATGGAATCGCAGATGGCACAGAGGGAACGTTCAAGTCTAGCAGGGTATTTGCATTGCAATGACAATGATCAATTCCATCAGAAAATATCAACATGAGCACTCTCATCACACAACTCATTTTACACAGCACAAAATTCATCAGAGAGCCCAAATTTTATCACGGGACCCACAGTTTTGTAGGTAGGTTACACAGGTTAGCTCAGGAGATCTCTTCAAAAGATCTGCAGCAATAAGTTCTGCTTCAGAAGATAAAATCCACCACCACTCTGCACTACGTGTCATAGCTCTTAAAAGAATTCTATTCATACCACTTCTGATTTAGCAAAAAATGTTACAATATCCTTAGCCCATCTTAACGAGCAGCATAAATCCTTAAACTAAAACTAATTTTTAAAGAGCTGCCGTAGCGAGCTATTTGAACTGCTGAGAACGCCTGAGAGCAACTGCAGAGCTATAGATAGAAGAGATCCAGGATTTCTCGTAATGCTCTGACACTTGTCTGCTCTGTGATCTAAAACCCTCTGACGTCAATTGAGGTTCCCATTGCAGCTCTCCATCCAAACACCAAATCAGGAGCACATCAGCAAAGAGAATATTCTTACCTAGGTTATGAAGTTTCATCTTGTTAAGACATTTCCCCCCTTTATTTACTGCCTTCAGGAGGGCTGTTTATGCATGATTTTGAATATCTGACTAGCCCTCCTGACTTTAAAAGGAATATTCTGTGTGTGTGTGAAGCTACACGCTTTTGTCTTTGCAAAGATGTTTTCCCCTTTGTTTTTCATTCAACAAGAGTTAAAAAAAGCAATTATGACTCCTTTTTTGTTTTTTGTAAGCTTCTCAGTATAGGCACAGGTAGGAGTCAATGTTGGTGTTTACTGGGTTTATCTCACAAGTGGTTAAAACCTGAGTTTTGACTTGTACTTCTCTGTTGCTTGAACTGTTTTCAAACCTGTCTTAGAATCAGGATCACACATCTCCAGAAAGTCACTGCATGGGCTCCAAGAGCTGCAGATGCTTCTGGAAGAGGGAACAGTTGAGAAAATCACTAGAGATAATGCCTGTGGCTCAAAAATTAATTTACCAAACACTTTTTAGTATGCAATAAGCAAGAATGACCACACATCAACAATCCTTGTGAGGAGCAGAGACTCAGCACAAAATTGAGCATTATTCCCATACAGTTTATTGATCTCCCTGTGCTATTCCCAACTAAATACAACATGCAGATTTCTCCTCCCCCCAGCCAATTGTCTAGTCATTTATTATTTTCTTACTGCTCTGTCCAGGCAGCATCAGCAAATGTTCCAAGTGCTGGTGTCTTTCCATAGAGTTAATCAGTGTAATTGGGATGGTTTATAGTTCTGGACAGAGTGTTTTGCCATATGGCATAGGAGCCATGGGCTGCAGGAACGTGGCAGCAGAGCACAGAGACACCAGAATGCTGCAGTCTGGAGAGATTTTTCTCACTCCAGTAAAGTTGTTACAGCTTTCCCTGCATGGGAATGATCACAGAGGGTTAATTCCCTGAGGTTCATGACAAAGCACCTCCCAGCTCCTCTGCTCACCTACAGCCACAGGGACCAGTGACAGCACGGGCTGTGAGGGACCTTTGAGAGTGTTTTGGGATCCTTTGGGTTAAAACTTTAACTGATTACATCCTGTGACTGCTGCAATGCAGTTACTTCTGTGCAAGAGCTAGAACTGGTTTAAAGAGCTCACAGCAACAGAGCACAGCATCCAGGACAGAAACATTTAACAAGCCTACTCTTTTTTTCCTCTTCCCATCCTCCTGCCACTAATGGAGACAAATAATAGCTCATTGTCCATTTCTTTCTCAGAATGAAATCTCTCCATAGCTTCTCAATTTCTGTATTTCTCCAGTCTCACCAGAGAAGCCGACTTTCCTGTCCTGTTCCTGTGTTCGGGCCTGCTCCCTGCTTTTCCTGCATAAACACTCAGCTGAATTAAGAAAATAACCATGTCCAAATTCCCTTCCCACGTGTAAGAATTAATTTTAAAATACACCCCTGAGTACATCCCACACCCAGGGGCTGAAACACTCTGGCAGCTGAGCACAACCAAGGGATTGAGATCACTACTGTGCAACCAACACACCTGTAACACTCACAGCTCCTTCTACTCAGCACCAGAATAGGCCAAAAGTTCAGTACTGGGGCTCTCTTCTCCCATACACCTTCACTGTTCCATCTCCTTTCCACCTCTAATGCCACAGGCCAGAAATTCAGACAAGGGATGGAGAAAAACACGCAGGCAATGAGTTTCATCCTATTAAATTGAATTGCGTATCGATATTGATTGTGCTATTAATTTTGATAGTAAATCTAATCATTAAAATAAAAAGTCTGCTTGCAGTCTCTGCCAAGCCTTCCCAGCAAGGGTCTGGCAGCATTCCCCTCTAGAAAACATGTTGGTGTGCAGTCAGAAATAAATGTCTGGGTGCAGAGTTTAGGGCTGCCCCTTTTTCTTTTCGCCAGGACAATCTGTCCTTCCTGCAGCAGAGGAGAAGAGAGAAACAGGCAGCCCCAGCATCATCTGAATCCAGGCTGGGCTCTGCTGAGCTCCAGGATCTGCTCTGTGCCCAGGGGAAGGGTTCAGGAGGAGGAAGGAGAGAGTTACCCTGGGCTGCACTTGTTAATCATGGACAGCACAGTGCCTAGATATTCAATGTTCTCTTTACAACTGCCCCTCTCAGAGCCTGCTGGAGTCACTAAAACAAAGCTGATGAATTCCCCCACGTCCCCAAGCCCCAGCACTGCCCTAGCCTGGCTCTGAAAGCAATGGGGGAAGCAGTTATTCTGCACACCTCAGCCTGCCTCAGACTTGGTAGATATTTCCCTCCCCTGGGATATTTAAAAACACACAAACACACAACATTTGAAGGACAAATGTGTGAGGCAGCTCACCTGAATGCTATTCCCAACACATCTCTGCCAAGGTTTTTGGCTTGCTGTGTTTCAGGAATAAAATTTTAAAACCCCAAACAAACCACTTTGGGAACCTTTGCTGAGCAGCACAGAACCAGGGTAGGGGGTGAGGAATCTTCTACCTCCCAGCCTGCAGAGACCCCACTTCTCTGGAGCTACTGATGTGGCACCACTTTACCTCCACAGGGACCTGAGCCTTTCACACTTTGCAGAGAGATATTTCCTCTGCAAACACTTGTTTTGCAACACTTTGTTTCTGCTGCCAGACATAATTTTTTACACTCAGAATTAATGATTAACAATTAAATTATTTGACAAGGGAATAGACGCCCTGTGCTAATTAAATTCCTTCATCACTCCTCTTTGAAAAGGAAAAAAAAATAAATATATATTTCTTAGTATCAGCATTCAGCCAGAACAGAGCATTTTGTGATGTTGGACTTAATTAGATGGACAACCATGGCCACAGCCAAAAACAAAAAGTATGAAAATATTGCTCAAGGATCATGCAAATGGGAGGAGAAAAGGAAGGAAACAGCCAACTGGGGAGCCAGGAATCAAGTGAACAGACACATCCAGACTGCAGAAGAGCCACTTTCTAAACCAAATAATTGTTTATAAGAATATATCATCTGTTTAGCTAAAACAAAATGAGGCAGAGTAAACAGTGCCTGTATAGGCTGGGAAAAACCAGCAGTAGGTGTCCAGCAAAGCTTGACTGCTCTGTTTTAAGGGATGCAATCCTGAGCTGCTCATCTCCACCACTTTCAGATCCTGCTCTCCTGGACCTCCCGGGGGCTCGCTGGTGTCTGCTTACACGCCAGCATTAATATCACAAAAGATTATGCTAGTTCATCGACCCTTTGAAGAGATCCTTCCCATTGTAGCTGCTGTGATGATTGCCTGATGGCACTTTCTCAGCCAGATCCACTAGGGATTACAGCAGCATAAATAAGATAAGCCTCTGTCAGACTGCTATTAAAATGCGCCCAGACGCTCGGCTCAGACAACTCTTACACCAGTGCAAACTCCATCCTCGGTGGGTTTGCTGCAGCCTTTGCCTCCTTTGTTTATTCACTGAATAAATCTTCTCTCTGAGCAACACAACCCACACTCAATTTCCAACTCTCTTCCATTGCCAATAATTTTCAATCACTTGGCAATTTCCCTCTCCTCGTCTCTGCTGAGCCAGGAGACAGACAGCCCTGTGGGACTTTCGAGGGTGTTCTGGAAGGACTGAGGGATGGAGAAAATCCCAGAAAGCTCCCAAGGCAGCACATAAAGCACTAGTCCAGACAGACCTGGAAGACAGAGGAAGCTGGCAGATTATTTTAGGTGCTGTCTGAGCTAAGCTGCCATTGCAAAGCCCAGCTGTCACAATCACAGCGAAGATTTTGGGGCTGTGTTAGACAGAATCCATCCACCTAAGGCAGTGGGGTGCATCAGCCCCTCCGTAGCTCCCAGTGGCGTTTCCTGCCATTATTTCTAAGACAGAGAGTAGACCCAGCTGCCTGCTTCCAGAAAGGCTTTGCTGCTCCCTATGCACTGCTTTCTTGCCTTTTCTTGTTAAATCCAGGAGGAGATTAGTTTTAGGAAAGTATCTAGTAACCAGACAGGAACAGGTGGGAACTCAGAACTCAGCATTCCTAGGTCAACACCACACAGCAGCCAGATTTTCAAACATGCATCAAGACACTGCAGTGACACTGTGGGACAGTTCCTGCACATCCCAGGGGCTGGTTGCAGGGATGGGGCAAGAAGCTGCAGAAAGCAGTGGGGCTGTGAGAGGGTGACTGTCAACCAGAGGTTTCTGAGCTTCAGTTATCCAAATGTTTACTTCCATGCAGGAAGTGAGCCCATGAATTTAATTTATTTGCAACTTTGATGCAGAAAGGCACCCAAGAAACACAGACCCACTCATTGGGAGTGAGGTCAATCTATCGAGTAGAGGCTTGAATTTACAGGAAAGATGAGCACCGATTTCTGTGCTTTTCCACCTCATTTTTTAAAACAAATGCCAGGGGAATTGCAGCTTCTAATTATCTTTTTCCACTTAAAGATTATTAGATGCTAATTAGGTTTGTATTGCCTTTCCCCTCCCACACACATTTTCCATTTCCATATACTTCATCCAGTCTACAGTTAATGAGAAGAAATCAGTGTATTGCACTGTCTGGCATCTTGCTGAAGTGGCAGAAGTCTTTGGTTACCAAGTCATTTGCTGCTTAATTGAAATCTTTTCTCTGGACTCATTGCCATGCAGACACTCCATTGGAATGCAGTAGTCAAGCCCAGTATTGATTGTCCTCCCACCCCCAGCTTTCTTCTGCGTTTGCAAATCAATTGCACCCTGTTGCTTTCCTTCTAAAAGCAAATTTAATTTAAAAACATCACCCATTCCACAACCCCATTTACCCCTGAAACACATTGGTTCTGCTTTGTATATTCTTGGGGCAGAGAGGGGGACAAGACAGGAAAGGGGACACAGTTGTAACAAGAGCAAGACCCACACCTTGTCAGGTCACCATTGAGAAAGAAGTGCACCAGCCTGTTCAGACAGGGTCCAGTGTGGAAGTGGACTGGGAGTACCCAAAGGAGCGAATAAAATCCTGGGTTTGAGCTCTCACTGGTGGTGGTCTGGAATTAATCTCCCCTCTTCACTGCAAATTCAACTATTTTTAACAGTTAAAAATCCAGCAATCAGAGAACTCTGTTGCAACTTGCAAAAGGAGCCAGACTGCAGTTGTGAGTTTGCAGGATTGAAAACCAAGGCTTGGCAAGCCACTGCTGCTGACACCAGAAAAGAAAGTCAATGCAATGCAGGTTACCAGATTCCTGATTTTGAAATTATGCACCCAAGCACTGTTGAATCCCATCTGATTTTTTAAAGTTCTGAGGAATCGAATGATTCAAAATGCTCTTGTCAAGGCTTTGTCAAGATAACATCTCTTTGGGGTTACAGCTCAGACTTTCATTGGAAGAGCTCATCTTAGAGACAGGATCATTAATACCATTCATAGTTAGAGTCTCAAATTCTTCCCAAAAGATTTTGTGTCGGTACTAGCACTACTCCTGCAGGTGTAACTACCGAACTTCCCAAGGTGAGGCCCTCATGCTGTTAGAGAACTCTGGTGTAATTTGTGAGACATGAGTTGTGCATGTTGTAACTTCTTTAGACCTCCCAGCTGCTCTGTCAGGGGCTCCTCACCGTTCCCACACAGTCTTGGTACTTAAAAATATTCAGGAATTTTGCAGAGTGTGAAGCAGTGGCCTCACTTCCTCCTGAGCAGCTTCCTTTGGCTCATTGTATATTTGCATTGCAATGCAGCCTGCAGGCTTTACCCAGCACCAGGCACCTGAACCCACAGGTTCACCCTAAGCACACTGCAAAGGTGATTTGGGGGATTTTTTGGATAATCTAGGCAATTTTTCTCAACACTTGCAGCCTGGGAACAGACTGGTGTTTAATTAGAAACCATACAACCAGAGGGAGGGTACTGAATAGTGTCTGTTCCGGCCTAGGAAGTCAAACCTTCCTGCAAAGAATGAGCACCTGATACCAAGGGTCACTTGCTCCTGTGTAGATGGCAACAACAGAAACCCTAAGCCCAAATCATCACCCTGCAGATCTTGCAGATCCCATCTAGTCAGAAGGCACATTGCCAGCCACAGGTTTTTGTCTCCTACAGATAAATTTGTGATGTCACTCTTTCTGCCCCAGTGTCCATCCCAGAAAGATTCCATTTCCTTTCACCTTCAACCCAACATGAGTAAAATTCCAGGATCACACTGCAGAATCTCCAGTTGTGTGTTGAACTCAGCCCCTGCATTGCAGGTGCCAATAGCAAGGCTGGAGTGATCAGCAGAACCACCCCTCTCCCCTGCAGCCCCAAAGGCTCTGCATGAGCTGTGCCATCGTGTGGTGCTCATTTAAACCTCAGTCTCCAGATTCCTCTGATCCCACCTGCCTTTTGGAAAATCATACTGTCAGAGTACTGAGTATGCTCCTTGCTATTTGCCTTGTAATTAAGCAGTAATTACTGCCCCAGGCTAATCTCAGAGTGTATTTTACCTGTGGAGCTCAGCCCAGAGTTCACAT
Source organism: Sialia sialis (assembly GCA_009812075.1). NCBI lineage: Eukaryota > Metazoa > Chordata > Aves > Passeriformes > Turdidae > Sialia > Sialia sialis. The sequence goes on along the minus strand of VRYO01001726.1, from coordinate 3,357,897 downwards.
TTGTAATTTAGTGGCACACCAAGGAGCTATACCTAAACTCACAAAAGGATTTTCACTGCTCATCATCTCTCTTCTGCTTTGGTGGCAGCTGGGATTCTGTATTTGGAGATGTTTGGGCTGGGCAAACAAATTAGCTGAGACCAGGCTTATTAGGAATTCACATGGGTACCCATCCTGCCTCAGCAGGAATAAGATGCTGACTGCTCTGTTTCTGGACCCCAAGCCCTCCCCAGCATGGGATCCACACTGAAACCTTCTCTTTACTTCTCCTTGCACAGCCTGGCAGCCTCCAAGGAAGCTGAAGCAGCAGCTCGATCTGCCCCCAAACCCATGTCTCCTTCCGATTTCCTGGATAAGTTGATGGGGCGAACTTCAGGATACGATGCCAGGATCAGACCAAATTTTAAAGGTATGCAAAAAAACCCACCTTTTTTTCTTTTTTTTTTCATTTTGGCACTGAAAACTGTGTGCAATCCTCATTAATATCTTCCTAATGCAAAATGAAATATGAATATTTATGTTCTTACAAAGTATGTATTGTAACAATATTTGGCACATGGATCGCTATAGATGTCTGGAAAGACATCAACAAATGTCTGCTCAGAGTGGAAAGAACCCTGTAAGAACTTCACATACTGTAAACATAGGCCCCCCAGTCCCTGCTTCAATACAGGGATTGAGGATCCTGTCAAACCCAGCAGTGACTGGCAGGGAGCTGAACATCTCTAGAGGTTAAGATAAAACTTTCCTTTCCCCTGCTGCCCACAGTGCTAATGGCAGACAACGCTCCCCAGCTCTTACAGCCACTGTTCCCATCAGCTCCAAAGAAATTCCAGGAGATGCCAGAGGCAGCCCAGACCCATCCCTGCCCCCCAGAGTAAAGGGGCTCTTAAGCCCAGCACTGCTCTGGTTTTCCCTCCCAGTTTTCCAGTCTATCCCATATTCCATGGCAGCCAAGCAGCACTGAATCAGGTCCTGGCAGAGGCAACAAAACCTCTTTTCTCCTCAAAACACCTCTTCTAGCAAATGAGGTGTGGGGCTCTGCAGTGGGGTTTTTGGATGGCTTTCTCAGCCTGGTCTAAAGGAAGATGTCCCTGAACATGGCAGAGCTTGGAGCTAGAGGGTCTTTAAGGACCCTTCCAATTCAAACCATTCTAGGATAATGTTTTCCTTTCTTTTTAACTGAGCTCACTTTCTCGGGGCTCTTTGGCCCCAGATCACACCCAGAGATAAAGCAGGACCTGCCCCTCTCAGCCACTGCCCAGCCAACTCCAAAGCTCATTTTGTTCACTTCTTTTGTTTCCTGCAAGCAGTTCCCTCTCCCCTGGAGCCACTGGCAGGGCTGACAGGACTCCCAGGACCCATTAATCACTGGTGACAGCACCTGGCACCCAGCTTCAAACAATAAACTCTTTTAAACCCAAAGAAAGCTGGAAATCCTGCATCCCAGTAACCAACCAGGCAACAGAGGACACTGCTGTTCTTCTCCAAATCACAGGGAGTTAAAACACTGCCCTGTAAACCTGCCTACCTCTAAATTATGCATACACACAAATTAAACTTTAATATTTAATGAAATGTATACATTCACTTCCTGCTGAAGGCAGCTGTATTGCATTTTTATTTGAGATAATTTAATTTCAGTTTTACTTCAATGAACTACACCTTCCCCTCAGGGCAGTTTTGCTGGCTTAGCCTCCCACACATAAATCAGGTTCCAATTTATATGGGAGGCATAGGAGGTGTTTTACAGAGCTTGGGGTTGTAGCTCTCAAAGCACATCATTTAAATTAACTGCAGTAACTCATAAGGACGTTTTAATTGCTTAGATCTAAATGAAAATAATACTGAAGATCCATATCAGATTGATTTTTGGGGAGGGGAAGATTAACAAAAAGAAGATTGCAGCCTTTCTGTAAATGCTGTGAAATCTGGGCTTAGCTGTGGATTCACATTCTGAGAACAAAGAAGTGGTGTTTGGGTTTTAAGCTGGAGGATGGAGTCAGGAACTCGAGCAGGGACAGAGAGGAACCCGGCAGGCATTGCCCTTACCCTGCTGCTGGAAAACTCCATTTCCTCACTGCACAGAGGAGGAATATTTCAGTGATAGGCAGGGAGTTTTCTAGACCTTTTCACAAGCTAAAAACACCCAAACCCACCAAATCCTGCAGGGAGCTCATGGCTCACCTTATCCACACTGAGAAGAGCTCAGTGCCTCAACAAGAGCTGGGCTGCCCCAAGGATCCTTCACGTGCCAAACCCACCCCACACAGCCTCATGTCACCGCTGGACAGGAACAGAGGGACCAAAATATTCACTCCTGTCACAGTCCCAAGCATGTGCAGCCATCCAGAAGATCAGTTCAGTGTTTTCCTTATACTGTGCCCTTTTGGAGGGGAATCACACATTCAAAGACCTTTTATGTGGTTCATTCAAGGATCCAGAACAGAAAACAACACCCCTGAGCTCAACAGAAGGGATGAAACAAGTACTAAAACCTGATAAATATGTGTTTTCAGCCTATGGATAAACTTCTGGATAAGAGGGCTTGGTGAAGGCAGGGGTGGGGAGAAAAATATATAATTTCCGTGTCTGATAGCTCAACCCATGCCAGTGTTTAACAGTCTGGAGAAAGCTGCACAGACTGAGCAGTGTGAGATGCTGTGAGCTGGCAGAGGTTTTCTGGCTGGACAGCAGCTGCTCAGATTGCCTGGGACTCACACCAAGAAAACCCCAGCAGAGAGCATCACTGCAGGGGACAGGCACAAACTTTCAGAGAGGGCCAGAGCAGGAGAGGAGGAAAGGGAAATGAAAAGGAGAAAACCAAGCTCCAAATGTTGCTCAGTAATCAGGAAAATCCATTAAATTCCACGCAGGAGGAAGTTTGCGCTGATTAGAGGCACAAGGCTCTCGTTAAAGCCATTCCACCCCCCTGTATTTCATGCTGCAGCACCAGCCAGACTGCAGATGTGACCTTAACAGGAGCATCACTCCCCCAGCAGGCTGAGCCACCAGGCAGCGTTTGAAATGCAGACACCATCCCTGACTCCATGAAAAATGGGGGAATAATCTGAAAATCCACACTCTCTACTTGCACAGATCTTATCCTCCCAGAAGCATCTGTCACAGGGATGATATGAGATTATCTCTGGTGTGAAAGGGGACCCTCTGCTCTGCCTGGGCTGCCTTTCCCCACCACATCCTGAGCAGTGCCCAAGCAGCTTTGGCAGCCCCCAGAGAGAGGCCCCTTTGGCTTCAATCCTCTACAAAAAATCCTCTCATTATATGTGGGCAAGCCACAAGTTTGCCAGGCACCAGGTATGCCCTGGTTCCAAAATACTCCCCAGATTTTTGCTTTGTGCTGAAGTGCAGCTCTTGGCTGTGTAAATACAGCATTTCCACCTGATTTTCCAGGCAATGTTGTGAAACACTTCCAGTCACTCCTTTGGGCATCAGTATCACACAAACAGATTGGCCCCATGCCCTTAAACCACAATCTTTTCATCCCTTAACCCTCCCTCCTTGCCTTTGGTGACCTCTTCACCTCTCCAGTATGAGCAGGGTAAGCAAAGCTTTGGTGTGAAAGCAAATCAATCCCAGGAGGGGCATGGCCCAGAGACCAGGATTACCTTCTGCCCAAACAGGACAGCCAGGGAATTCCTGCTGGCAGAGCCCTTAATTCTCCTACCCAGTGTGAGCCCTTACTGACCAGATCAGGATCATCACCTGGGCTTTGGGGTTTACAGGCAATTCTGCTTGGAAACACCAACAGCAACACAAGAAACATGGGTATTCAAACATCTAAAAAGGAGATCTCATCACAGTGGAAAGATCCTTGGGATTTGTAGCCTGGAATTTGCTCTGCTGAGCAGCCAGTCCCTCCCTGCTTTTTGAGGATGCAGAGGGTCAAGCAGGCAGTGCCAGCTCCCCACCACCTCCATCCTGTGGGGTATTTGCTGTTTTAGCAGCCTGATCCCTGCAGCTCACCCTGCTGCACTGGCTTTGATGGGAGCACATCATCCCAGCTCAGGAACAGTAAGCATTTCTTAAGTATTGCTCCAAATCAAAGTCAATTGTCTCTCAGCTCCTTTCTGGGATACTTTGCTATCACATTCAAGGTGACTTTGCCACCCACACAGCCAGGTTAAGATACCTAGGAACTGTCCTGGCTGTGATCCATTCCTGTCCATCTGAACAGCTCCCAGCAGAGATGGATGAGCACTCTGCCAAACAGAGTCTGGTGTCAAACTGGCATCAGAGCCAAGACTAGACCTGTCTGCATCACCCAGGCCTTCCTCCCCTCCTCACCTCATCCCCACAGCAGGTTTTATCTGAGTGGAAATCCTTTGTTTCACGAGCACACAGTGAGCTGCTGTTCCAATCTGTGTTTGTCATGCAGGCCCACCAGTGAATGTCAGCTGCAACATTTTCATCAACAGCTTTGGTTCGATTGCAGAAACAACTATGGTAAGTAAAAATCACAGCCCAGCTGCTCAGCTCAGCCTCACTGCACTCCCAAAAAATGCAGCATCACCCTCCTCCTCAGAGTGACCAGGGAAAAACACTCACTGCTCCCAAGCTTACTCAGAGTTTGATAAATTAATGGCCAACACACAAGACTCGTTTAGTGTAGCTGAAGATCACACGGTCTCCATCTGCATCTTATAAAAACACTGCATGGGCAAAGGACAAGGGTCAGAAAGGAGAACAAATAACCCTTTTCTGAAGATTTGCCTGAGGCTCCAAGCTCAGCTACAGATACTTTAAGTGGACATAAACCCAAAATTAGTCTGGATTCAAAGAGAAGGGAAATCAGCTGAACTCAAATTCATCTTGCACCAGGATTTCAGATTCCCAAAGATTAAGAGAATTATGAGATTAAGATTATTGTTTTCTTGGAGATGTATTTCTGGTAGACAATGGTTTTTAGTAGAAAATCAAAACCAATATTTCTGAGTTAAGGCTCACTTCATACAAAATTAGTGAGCATGGCTAAAGGCTGTATCTAATTGGCAAGGCACTAGGAGCAGAGGATCACTAGAACAGCAGATAATTGCTCCATCTGAAAACCATTAAAGATTGGTTGTGACATGACCAGTGAACAGCAAAGGAAAACTCTGGAGGTACTGCGCCTTACTGCTGTGCTAATTAAAGATAATCCAGAAATATGGTGTTTAATTACCCTCTGGTAATTCTTTTTCTAGAAAAATGCTGAATGAAGAATGCAAGGCTCCAGCTCCAGGCATTTTGTGCATTCAGGCAGGAAGTTTTAGGCTTTGCATATAGATCACACCCCTTGACTTGAACAAATTACTTGGCATGCACACACTGTCAGAGGAGAGCCACAGCCATACAGCTCAGGTTATAAGTCTCTCCTGACAATCCATCATTCTGCTGGAAATATTTGGGTTGGGACAATCCAGTTCTGGTAGTAGAGGAGAAAACAAAAGCTGTTATTCTGTCCAAGCGCAAGGAAACAGATTTCCTGTCTGGTCTGCAGAATTTGTCAGAGCTCACAGGTGAGGAGTGTAGCATGGATTCATTTTGCACAAAGCAAAAGAGGAAGAACTGCCATCCAAATACACATCTGTTCCTAATTTACTGTTTAGTGGTTCCCTCCTTTGGCTTTACAGGCAATAAAGGCTGTATATACATATATAATATATTATACAGGCTGTTCCTACACACCCATCCAGAGTGCAAGGGAGCAGGACAAGCCCACAGAGGATCTGTGCAATGTACAGAGCACATTCCACTGATGTGTTTTCCAGTGCATCTGTCCCACACTGCAAGATGCACTGGAGCAGCCAAAAATGCCACATGATCCCTGTAAAGCAGGATGCTCCATAAAATTAGCACAGACTAGCTCAAGAGAGATGCAGCTCACCTCCAAGACACGCTGCAGGGACTTGCTATCATCTCCAGATGCCACTCATTTCATAGGCAATCTTCCATGGAAAAAACCCTTCCCATGGGAACCCAAGAACACCCTGTGGGCACATGGCTTTGTCTAGAAATATCCCAGGCAGCTCTGACAAGCCAGCCCAGCTGCCAGGCTGACACAGCACTGCACACAGCCTTTTCAAATGCTCTTGTGTGGGAGCAGCAGCTCTGCTTGTAAACACCAACAGAAGCACAGGAAACACAGGTACTGAAAGAGCTGAAAGGGAGATCTCAGCAAGCTGGAGAGGTCCTGGGGATTTGTTAGCAGGGATTTACTCTGCAGAGCAGCCACTCCCTCCCCACTGTGTAAGGATGCAGCAGGACTAGAGGCAGTGTCAGCTCCCAGCACAGCTCCTGGGAAGAACAGACTGTCCTGTCTTGAAGGGCTTTTGAGACACACCTGGCTGTCTTGAATTCAAACAAGTGGAACAAGTGGTCAAACAGCAGAGGAAGGGATGGTAGCTTGCAAAACTGAGAGGGGCAAACCAGTGTTTTACCATAAAGAAAGCCATGGCCTATCACTGACTCCTGGGCATGATGATTGCAGAACTCCCCCAGCTGCTTCACTGGCCAAAAAGAGAAAGAAAATTATGTTTTAAACCCCCATAATTAGGTACTCTAAGCCTGGTCAGGTTCAGGTCTGAGTACTGCATCACCCCATCTTTCAGCACTATTAACTATTATCTGCAGGAGAAGTCACAGGCTTACCCCACGTGCAGTTACAGAAGGCTTTAAAATATCTCCTTAGTGAGCTGATACTTCCTACAGAAAATACCACTGCTCCCTTCTCAGTTTACACTGCCTGAATATCACAAGTCAGTGTAAACCATGAGCTCACCATAGAGAGGACTAGAGAAATTAGAAGGAGAGTGCTCACGTACGGCTTGAGGCCTCATGGAAGGCAGAAGAGGAGAAAATACAGAAAAATTTAAAAAAAAACCAAACAAAACCAAACAAACAAAAAAGCCCACACAACAAACAAATAACAAATAACAAACAGGCATTTGATGCAGACAGCTGGCTCTACAAACCTCAGAAGAAAAGAAAATTAGTTGCAGCCAAGAGAAGGCACAAGCTCCCGGAGTGGGCAGAAAGATCTTATTTGCCCCACAAAGGTTCAAAATTAACAAGGCAAGAAATGGAGATCCAAAAACTGCTGCAAAGTTAGGGGAAATTAAAAAAAAATAATAAATAAAAATTGAAAGTCATCCCCAAATTGAACTCCTAAGGCAGAGCTGATTTAGAGCAAGGAAAGTAACTCCTTTAAGCATCCTGCAGAGCTGCAGACCCAACACAGAAGCCACTAGTGGTTCACATAATTGATTGGACATTTATGTGGGATTGCAGCTCAGAGCTTGTGTCCAGCTTCACATGCCTGGAGCTCTGACCACTGGGAGCACATCCCTGTGAACCTAGCCAGTGCTCCAAAGGGAAGGAGAGGACCAAGCCTAAGAGCCAGATGAGTGCAGACACACTGCTCCTGTCCCAGAGCATCTCTGCAATAGTGCATCCAGCAAGGGATCCCCAAGCACAAGTGCCAGATGCAGCCACTCTCTCCAATTATTTTTATGACAAACACCAAACAAGCCCCAAACACAAACTCCTAAATCCCTTTCTGCTGTTCAAAAACATAAACAACTCCCCAGCCATACCAGATTATTAAATTTATAGCAAATGCAGAAATTCCTCATTCCAAATAAACAGAACAGTTCTTGGATTTTAGGTGAATAAACTGCACTGAGCATTTTATTAACAAAATTCCTGCTATAACAGCAAACTTGAAATTAAGTGATGCCCTTGCTCACTCTTGCAGTGGAAGCTGCAGTTTTATGGCCTTCCATTGGCTTAGGCAGCTGGGAGCATTTTATACAAAGGAAGCACAGGGAGAAGAGGGAATATATTTTTGTATCATCACCCAGCTAGAATCAGGATGATTCTAGATGCTTCTTTTAAAAAGGACCCACACACAGCAAAGAAGAGACTGAAAAAGAAAGAAAAATCACAGAAGAGCCAGCACAGCCTCCCTTAGACACAGTGCAAATATGCAAATTCATTTTTGCTGCTTTCATGCCATAGTTATCTGAAAAGAGCAAAGCAAATGTGACCTTCCAGCCAGCTGCAGCACAGCCACAACTGGGCTCCCAGCATCTCCTGGGGACAGGAGAAGCTGGAGGCTGCAACTGTCCAAATGTTAAGTGCTTGTTCAGAGACATCTGCACACGAGATTTCCAACAAGAAAAAACAAAGCCTCCTGCAAAGCAGACCAAGAAATTCAATCAAGACTCACCAACCCCAGCATAGCAGAGATTCTGATGAAGATCTTGGGTCACACATTTAATATTGGTCCCACTCAGTCCAAAAAATCAGCAAAATATGTGAGTTTCAATGCACAAAGCCCATAGCAAAAGTTAGGTTTTGAGCAAAATTTCCTGCAGTCAGTCATTCTTAAACCCAGCCATCAGTCCCACAGAGATGATAAGCACCTAACAAGCCACGCAACACAAAATGAAAAGGTTTTCACAACAACTCACAGTCTGCTGCCATCTCAGTGTTAGGCCTGCAGTGTTTCAGCTGTCTGTAATTGGAGTTTGTCTTCCCACTAATGGAGAAGGGATGCGGAAAAGAAAAAACAACAAAAAGAAGCCATGAAATAGGACTGTGCAACTCAAATACAAGGACACAAACCCGTTCAAGCTGAAAAACAAGATCTCACCACTAAATACTTATATTTGCAATTCTGGATGCTGGCTACAGCTCACATCCCAGCAGAAAGATATATATTCCCTACTTTTTGTAGGAAGACACAGAAAAACTTTGTTTTGGGCTCCAGCATAAAAATCCCCACACTTATTAAGCACCAGGGTACTACTCCCATCCCTCACCAAGTCCCTGCCCTTCTCTGACACTGATTTCTCCTCCTCTCATCCAGGGTGTTTTCACACAGGCTTCAAACTGTCTGCTTGGCTATTATCCCTTCCTGGTGTGCTTGGGATTTTTGCAGTCTGATGTAGTGCTCCTGGCAAGGCAGATTGCCTTCAAAATGTTTGTTCATTCCCATTCTAGAGAGTTAAGTCAATGCTAATAAAGTCCCTCATGCTCTGCTGCCCAGCTGGGGTCCCAGAATCCCCTTCTGAAGGAGACCAATCCCTACCCTGTTTTGTTCCATCAGCAAAATGTGAATTTATCAAAGGGAAAATGTCTCCCCAAAACTGTTTAGTGCAGAGGTTGCTCTGACAGGACCACTGAGTCAGGAGGGAAAATCTATTGAGTGTCCTGAGAGGCTCATCCCCTGTGCTCAGCACTGCCTCCAGCCTCCTCTGCTTCCAGCAGATGTCAAGGCTATGGGATCCTGAGAAGGGAAGGTCTCAAATGACCTTCTGTTTCCTTGTCTCCTTGCAAGGTCACTAAGCAGAATTTCATTTCAGCATTATCAAATTGAACTACTTTGATCACTCCAGTTATTCTCTTCCTGCCTTGTGTCATTTCCCTCTTGGGAGTAAAATGCCTTTGTGCCAAATTTCAAAGCTCCTGAATGCCTTCCCCACACAGAGCTGCTGCTCCCCTCTCCCAAGCCAGCCAGAGGAGCAGGCTGCACAAGATAATCAATGTCTGGATGTGATAGGCACACAAATGAGGAACGTGAGGAACAAGAAGGATATGGAGAAGAGAATTATTTTTCCCAAGTTTGCAGCCCCAGTCAAATCTCTTTTTTCTTTGCTTGAAAGTTCACATCAGAAATTGGTCAGTGCTGTCCATCATTTAGGAATAACTGTGAACTTTTCGGGGGTGCTAATGAAGAGCTATAACAGCATCCAGGAGAAATGCTGCATTTCTCCAGGTAGCCAAGGAAAGAATGTTGCTTGGCTCATCACCTCTCAGCCTGACTGCAATGCTGAGGACACAGCTTCCAGCACAGAGGATCCTCAGCTGGCACGGAGCACTGTAACCCTTCTCTTAGCCTGTGTCACAGCACAGACATGCCCTGACTGCTCTCCATGCCTTCTGCTGCCCCCTCAGGCAGTGTCATGTCCAGTTTGCAGTCACAGTGCTTGGTTTTACGTTTATGTTCAAATAAGGCTGGACACAAGAAACCTAAAAGGCTGCTCAGAAGCTTCAACACTGCAGTGTAATGACATAAGGGCAAAGGCATCTGGGAGAAAACCACATTCTCAGTGAGCAGGCCAGGACTGTGGAGTAAATTCCCTGAGTAGGAATATCTTCATAAATGCACACACTGAAGTAAAATATTAATGCCTTGAAATGCCAAAGCCAGAGTATTGCATTCAGTGCATGTATCGCATTTCTCTGTCCTTGCCTTTTTTATATCACAACATTAATGCTCCATTTCCTGTATTTCAAAACAAAAAACATCCACAGCAAACACTTGTCTCCAAAGGAGGAACACAGAGTAACACAAAGCAGAGTTACTCCCCACACTGCTGCATATCCCTGGGTGGAGGTGGTGCAGCTTCTCACCCCACACATTCTCAATGTACCCCTGGACTGTTCTCAGCAGGACATGAGGACAGGACACTGTGTGTTAGGAGGCACCTTCTCACAGCTACCCACTGTGAGAAGTTAATTTTCACTCAGCCCTCAAGCATTTACAGTAATTGTACAACTATAAGGCACACTGGATTATGAGACACACTTCCAGGTTGGCGGCAAATTTTCAAACTTTGTCCATATATAAGGCGCACCAGTCTATAAAGCGCACTTTTATTTTTGCAGCGAGGATCCGCGCACAACAAAGTAACGAATTAGTAACGAAATTGCAGGTTTACTGGCAGCTGCTCAATTTGCAAACATTTTTCACGGATCGGCGCAGCCTTTAAACGCAGCCCCAGGTGCCCTCCCAGTGCTGTGGGCCCCGGTACTCCCACCCGCCCCAGCCGCCAGCTGCCTCGGCTCGGCTCACACTTCCGGGTTGGCAAATTTCCAAACTTTGTCCATACATAAGGCACACTGGATTATATGGCGCACTTCCAGGTTTTGATCAAAATTTTAGTCAAAAGGGTGGGCATTATAGTCGTGAAATTACTGCAATTAAGATGCCTCCTCATGGTGACAAAGACTATGGCTGTCATTCTGTCTGTGATCTCTCATATCCGCTGTGGTGGCAACATAAACCATTCACCGCCTCCTGTCTCACCCTTTCCTGTCCTGGCAAGTTTTGGAGCCAAAGCAGTGAATTTACTCCATCAACAAAGCTTACCCGCAGTAACTCAGGCTGTTGTAGGGAATTTGGCTCTATTCCCTCCCCCCTTCCACTGCTCCATCAGGCTGAGCACACTTCTGGGCAGCTACCACTGAAGTTTCTTCCAAACACGAGTTTAATTTGTGTTGTACACGACAGAAGTCCCAAACTGGAGCTGACCTGCTAGCATCTAGCTTATTTGTAGCTGAATAAGCAAAACAACCTTTTGCTTTCTACCTATTAGGTCAGTGACATTGATTTCCCCTGACTGCAATGGCTGCAGATCTTGATGCACAGAAAAGGGAGAATTGAAAATACACATGTAGCTCTGGGAGCTGCTGCTTGCTGTGGAAACTGCGAATTCATGGTTCCTTTCCTTTTCCAGGCTTGCATGATGGGCTGATTCTGAGCTGAGACCCTGGTCTCCAGCTGTCCCCAGCCATTCTCATTTCCTCCAGACACATTATCCAGGGTCGACAGAGATGAATAATTAACTCAGAGGGATGCACTAGGATTTGTGAAGGTGACACTTGGAATATCAGCAGAAGGAAAGAGTGTTGCAACTCATTTTTGTGTTCAGAGGTCTGCTCCTTTTAGCATCAAGTCTGTGGTTCATTTGCTGTTGTCACAATCATTAATGTCATTAACAGTTTCTGTGCTCTGAGGATGCAGATGGCACTAAGTGGCCTCAAACCGACTCTTGGCTAGGAAGTGCCTCATCCAAAATGCAGAGCACTCAACACAATCCTGTCCCAGCCCTCCAGTGCCACTGGACACCACAAGAGTTGTGTCCTCTTGGACAAGGGGATGTAGTTCACAGTCAAGTGAGCTCATGAGGCAGCAGCATCAGAAATCTCTCCTATACAGGCACCCTCTCCTATCCAGGCTCCCTTCAGCTCCAGAGCTCTGTGCTCTCCAGATGGAAAGAGCAGACCTGGCAGAGTGAGGGGGAGCCCCTCCCTGAGTCCCTGCAGCAGGTATCAGACACCAGCAAGCACGTCAGACGCCCTCCATTAACTGTCTCCTAATAAAAGTCTTCAAAGTATATTTGTGTTAGGAAGGCAGCAAAGAAATCCTTAATCATGAGAACAACTATACCTTTGGGCCTGGGCAGTGGAATTGGTTTATTATATTCTGCTCTTCAGATGCAGTCTGCCTCTCTACTTAGAAAATGTCAATTAATTTATGGTTGTGGAGCTTTCATCCCTCTCCTGATAGCTGGCACATCCTCTCCCCATTTCAATTTGTTGGCTCACTTTCTTAATGTGAAAGTCAGAAGAAAAGGAGCATGCAGATCACCCTGGGAAGCTGTTGGTCAGACAGGGAGAAGAGAAACTGCCTCTGCTTTTCCAGTAGTGTCTGAACTCTGCAGCAGCAGCCAGCCTTGACCTGGGGAGCTTAGGGGAGCTATAAGACTCATGGTTATGAAGCAAGTATAATTTTGCATAGTGCTGAGGGACTACCTTCAATTAAGGAAGATGGTCATCCTATAAAATCTGCAGCCTTTATGGCATTTTGACGTTAGAGAGGCGAACCCAGAACGCTCAGGATTAGGAGAGCAGACCTCATGCATATCCCTCTCCTGTTCACAAACTCTAATCAAGGGCAGCTGCTCCCATCAGCTCATCTGATATATCCTTAGCAGACACATAGGGAATTTCTCCTTCAGGGACAACATGTCTCACTGTGCCTTTTCCTTTCCTAGTGCTGAAGGAACCACAGATAATCACAATCTGGGACAGTTCAGCTCTGAAAGGAAGATGATTTCAGTTTCTTTCCCCAAAAATCCTATAGAACATCCTCCTGCTGACAGTGGCCATGATCTCCACAACTGCTCATGCCTCTGCAGCCCCAGGGTGCAGACAGAGAGGTCCTGGCACTGCCCATACAGATGACAATTGCTGTCAGAGAGGGATGCAGGGACAGGCAGCTGCTCATGCTATGACATAGCTGTAAGCTAGGAAGCTAAAAATTAATAACAGTTCCTTGAGGAATAATACCAAAAACACTTGGCACATCTTGGGAACCACAGGCCTGCACACACTCTGGTTTGTTTGAGGATGGGTTCAGTGTGTGCTTCCCAGCTGGCAGCATCCTGAGCTGCCCTGAGCTCTGGCTGTGTGTTTGTGCAGGATTACAGGGTGAACATCTTCCTGCGGCAGCAGTGGAACGACCCCCGGCTGGCCTACAACGAGTACCCCGACGACTCCCTGGACCTGGACCCCTCCATGCTGGACTCCATCTGGAAGCCTGATTTGTTCTTTGCTAACGAGAAAGGGGCCCATTTCCATGAGATCACCACGGACAACAAGCTGCTGAGGATCTCCCGGAATGGCAATGTCCTCTACAGCATCAGGTGAGGTGGTGTGCTAGTTTGGAGGATAAGTGTCTGCTAAGAAAGGCAGGAGCCTCTCTTTGAAATG